>MPUH01000358.1:0-61954 GCA_001970955.1 Stentor coeruleus | reverse complement strand
CAATTTTAATTCTATCAAAGCTTTATAATCATATTCATATAGTAAATAATCAAATAAGAGAATCATTATATATTATATAATGTATTTTTGTTATATATTGCAATATAAATACTGGTAAAATATAGTTAGAATGAGTTTTCTTTACAAAAATAATCAAAAAATGATTCATAGATGTAGGAATACAGAATATTTACTTGGTACTATATTTTGCCCCCAACTCCTCAACAATTTTCACCTATGTTTAAAGGAAAAATACAAATTCTGAAATATAGGCCTTATGATTGTAATAAGTATATTATGGAAGCATAGGAATATCAAAGAGAAATATTTGAAAAAATGCATATATTTATATATATTATCATTAAATAGTTTATGAGAATTAAAAAGAACAATATTCAAATAATTCAATTATGGGTGTATATTTTATTTCTAAAAATTTGCGTAAATTTTATTATAAGACTATTAAATCAGTTGTTTTAGATATAGGCTAAAAACATTGAATTAAGGTTTAGTAATTTTTTGTCTGCTGGAGAAAAACAATAATATAATTTTTAGTTTATTTTATTGCAATTCTAAAAAACTAAACAAATTCTTATATCTTTCCTGTTTGATATTAAGCTTAGTTGCTTTATCTTATGCGCCATTATATAACAATTTAAAATATGCACATAATATTTTTCATATAAATTTAATATAAGATTAAATCATACTAACATCTTTGTATCTTGTATTTTATTTCCTAAAACTTGCTACAAAATATTATAAATATCTATTATATTTGGTAAGCAGCAAGATTATTACTATTTAGGTCTCTTTTTCCCAGAAGCTAGCTTAGATTCAACAAATAAACATGACCTTGCACTAAAGGGTCATATTTGATGAAACTAAGTTTCCTACTAGCGTAACGTGAACTTTTTTTGAATACATAGAAGAAGCCGGTCTCATCACTGCTTAGAAGCTTGCACATGATAGCCTTCTTAACTCCATTTAATTTTTATAATCCATTTGTGATACTTATCTAGTCTCTTTATTATTTTTTAGAATACTTATACACAGAAAATATATTTAAAGTTTAGAATTGATTTTTCATATAAATTCTAGTAAAAATTATAAACTTAGAAGAAGAAATTTCGCTTAGATCATTACTTAAACCTTTGGTCTTTTAGCCTAAAAGCGAAGATAATAATTCATAAAATCTTAGCAAAGCAGGCTTTCCGATAAAACTAATCAAATCCATTAAAAATTGGCATAAAAAGCAGCATACTTCAATATTACTTTACAACCCAAGTTTAAAAATCAAACAAATAAATAACTCTCATATTAATCACATTCCTTCTACATAAAACCTACTCTTCCAACATCTCCACTTCCAAACATCAACTTTCAACCTTCCTCTTAAAATCCACATCTCCCTCTATTTCTATTATCTTTTCCACTACACTTACAAAAACACATCTACCCATCTTATTTCTTCCCTATCCAAAATCTTCATATTCTTTAATATAATTAAACATCCAAAAAACTAATTCAAACTTCTTCTAAGAGCTCTTCTCCCCATAACCGAATTTGTCCTAGCATCTTTCATCAACACCTCTTGGGCAAAATCCCTACTTTTCGGAGTTCTATAATGTCTTTTTGAATATTCAGCATTTTCTTCATTATAACTACCTTCAACAAAATTTGAATGATTTTCCCTAAACTCCGCAGCTTTTCTCTCATTTTCCCCAAGTTTTTTCAATATCTCAAACGTGTGTATCTCAGGTGTATGAACATCTTTACCTTGTCCCATATCAGTAAAAGGGAAAATATTCCTAGAATACTGTAATCGTTCTATAATTTTACCAAGAAAATTAAAAGATTTGATCCTTGAATTTTCTTCAGATCTCAAACGGGCTTCTAATGTAAAAAGTCTAGCTTCACTTGCTGTCATTCCTGGCATTTGATTGATATTAACAGGAAACCAATTGAGTTTCTCATTGATTTCTTTAAAAGATTCATCGTTTTCATGTTTGATTTTCTTCATTGTATCATTGATATCTTTCATGTTCTTTTCAAATTCCTTTGTGAGTTTTTCTTCAGCATCTTTTGCAGATTTTAATAATGTTGTTTTAAGATCTGAAAGTTCAGTTTTGAAGTCTTTTATTGCTAATTCAGAACCGCCTGAATGGTCAAACATGGGAATATGCATTTCTGGTTGATGATTTTTAGGGATTTCTATACTTGGTTCATCTTGTTCGTCTGGGTCTTGATAATCGTCTTGTGCTTGTTTTTTAGGTTTTTTTGATTTGAGTTTTTTTATTGCATCAGATAATTGCTTTGATTGATCTTCTTGATTACGAGCCATTGATACTATAGCACTTTCTAGTTGGATTATTATATCTTTGTTGTTTTGGATTATTTTTTCGAACTCATCAACTTTTTCTTTTGTTTCTTCGCTTATGATATCGATTGCATTTATAGCTTTGCTTAGTGGAGGAAACTTTGCATTTATGTGTTCTAAGCCTTGGTTTTGTTTTCGATCTACACTGTCGATGTAACTTCTAATGTCTTCGATTTTCTTTAAACTTATTGCAATGTTATCATTAGTCTCTAACTGTTTACCTCCCATCACCGTAATTTTCCTTTGTATTTTCTCCATATCTGAAGTTACATGATCAATACTATCAAAAATTTTCCCTTGTCTTTCAACTACTCTATCTTCAGTCTCACATATAAGATTCTTCAAATTCCTAACTAAACCTTACGTCGAAAGTTCTCTAATATCATAATTTATCCCTCTAACTTCTGGTAAAATCAATGTTTCCTTTACTTCACCTTTAACTTTAATTCTAAGTTCACCACAAGCATCAGTGATTTTATTTTCAATATCATGAATTGTAGGTGCTGCATTAATATATTTCCTGATATGAAAAATTTGTTCTTCTAAATACGCTATTTTGCTATCGTTGTTTTTTTGTTTGTAATCTAAATCTACTAATAAATTTGTTTTGAATTTCGATATTTCACCAAGGATATTTATATTTATTTCTTCAATTTTACTCATAGTTTCTTCTTGGCTTTTTGTTATGGCTGATTTTAAAACCTGGAAATCTTTTCCGATTTTTTTGAATTCTTCATTGTTGTTGCGCTCATCACCTTTTATTGTATCTGCGATATCTTGGATTTTATTTGTATGTTCGATTGCTAGTTCTTTAAAAACTCTTAAGGATTCGACTATTGGTCTGGGGATGTTTAGCCATTCGGTTGGATCTAGAGATGCTAGTCCATGATAAGGATCTATATCTACATCGTTTGACATTTACTTAATTATTAACGGAGGATTGATATGAAAGTAATATGAAGAAAAGAAGGAGTAGGGTTTTAAAAGATTTGAAGAGGAAGATTGGGGAAATAAGTTTGATAAGGTATTTGAAGAATTTAATTAGAAGATTTTAGAGAAAATACATATTTAATTAGGAATATTTATGGGCTTATTTAGTTTTTTATATAATGGTGTGTATGTAAAAGTTTGGTTTTTTAGGCTTTGTGGTAAATAAAATAAGGATTTTTTCAATTTGGTTGTATTTGGATGATAGAGAGGAATGGATAATTAGAATTTGTAATAAGACTGTGTTTTATATGTGCTAATTTTCTTGAATTTATTAAAAATTAAAAATGTTCTTGAATTTATCTTAATGATAATTTACAAATACTATCTTTAGTTATTAATACTTCTATGCTGCTTATATAAAAATGAATTTAAATTATCTCTTTTGTATTTTTTCTCTTGGAAACTATCGTTTCTTAATCTATTTCGCTAATATTTTTTCTTTGATTTGGATTAGGTTTTCTCTTTCAGCAAGCTTTTCTTTTAATAATAAAAGTTCTTTTTCTTTATTTATTAAGAGTCTTCCTTTATCCTGCTGTTTTTTATCAAGTTCTATGAATTTTATTCTCTGTTTATCACTTGCGTCTTTTTCTTCATTAATTTTTTCCTGTTGTTTAGCTAAATCTTCATTGATACTCTTGATATAATCAGCAGCAGATTCTATTGATTTTTGGTCTTTTTCCAAGTCAATTTGTTTATCATGAAGTTCTTTTTCTTTTATTTTAAGTTGTTGAAGTTTTTTCTCTAATTCCTCATACAACTTTTTAATTTCGTTTCCAGAATACTCAGTACAATCTGAATTTTTTCTTGGATTTAAATTCTCTAAGCATTTATCATGCTCTAATCTCAACTCATCATATTGCAATTCAAGATCCTCAAGTTTCAAAGTCAAAATTCTCACTTCATGTTCTAAAGTGTTTTTTTCTTTATAAATATCTTTGTTTTTTTCTTGTATTTGTGAAAAATTTTTTGCTACTCTTCCAAGTTCTCTTTTCATCCCATCATCATCTATAGAAATTATTTGTTCCAACTCAGCGACCTTACTTTTTAATATACTTTTTTTCTTTTTTATTGAATTTATTTGTTCTATTAGGTCATAGTTTTCATTTTCATATTCTTCTCTTGAACATTCAACAATTTTTAATTTCCCTGTTAGGACTTCGACTTCTTTCTTTAAACTTTCGCACATATTCTGATACTCACCCAATTTTATATTAGAATTATCATAACTTTTTATTGATACTGGCTCTTTCGGGGTATTTTTTTGTAATGATTTTATTGTTTCTTGGTAGTCTTTACAAGATTCGCAAGGTTGGCTTAATTTTTTTTCATATTCACTGCAGTTCTCGCATGGGAGTTCAAGTTTATCAATCCTCAGCTTTAAAATGTGACAGTTTTCGCATGGTTTTTCTATATTCTTCAATGCCTGTTGTAGTTTCACACAATTTTCACAATTTTTTTGGCTTGTTTTCTCTTTATCCATAATTATTTTTTCCATTTTCTTAACCTTTTCTTCTAATGCCCTACCTTTTACTAAATCCACAGTATTTCCTTGACATTTCCCACATGGTTTTTCAATCTCATTCATTTTTCTACTAAGTTCGCATTTTTCTTCAAGAACTTTGCATTTTTTACATGGTTTTTCAAGCTCGTTTACAATTTTCATTAGATTTTGGCAGTTCTCACAGTTTTGCTCCATAATTTTAATCTTATCCACAAGCATTATACAATTTTCACAAGACTTTTCTTCTATTTCTTTCACCTTATCCGTAAGTTTACAATAGTTTTTGCATTTGCCATCATATTTTATATCAGAAAATTTAACTTTTTCATTAAGATTTTTAAAATCATCAAGTTTTTTATATAGTTTTTCACAGTTTAAGCAGTTGTTTTGGCATTTCTCAAGCTCTTCTAATAAAAAATTGCAGTTTTGGCAATATGGAGAAATTGCTGACTGTTTTCTTGATAGTCTTTGTGAACTTTCTGTTGAGGTTTCGAATTTTTCTTTCCAAAGCTTGATTTGTCGATCGAGATTATCTTGTTGTATTTTAAGTATCTCTTTAATTTGATTTATTGATTCTATTTCTTCATTAACTTTTTCTTGCATATCTTCTAAACTTGCTTTTTCTTCCAATAGTTTTTTTTCAGTTTCAGTTAGAGAGGCCATACGACTTTCGAATTCCTCAAAGTTGTTTTTTTGTTCAGATTCGATTTTTTCTTTTAGTTCGTAAAGGTCTTCAGCAAATTTTTTTATTTTCTGCTTTTTAATCTGATACTTCTCTTTTTTCTGATCAAAATATTCTGTTTCGGTAATTTTGTTTGATTGTGAAGAAAAACTATACTCATTTCTATACATTTGAAGCTCAGTCATTAATCTTTGTATATCTTCTTCTCTACTAATCAAAAGTTTGGTTTTATGCTCCAATTCAATTTTCGAACTGTTTTGCTCAATCATAACCATTTCCTCTTTTTTCCTTTCAATTAAATTCTGGAGTTCCTCATTTTTTTTATTCAACTCATCTAACTCGAACTCTATTCTGTTACTTTCCATCATCAAATACTCTTTTTCTTTCATAAAACTTGCTTTTTCTTCATTTAAACGTTTTTGTTCTCTACCCAGCTTATCTTTTTCCTTTTCAAAAAGCTCAAGATCTGTTTTCAAAGCTAATTCCTGCTGTTTAAGCCTACTATCTTTAATCTGCAATAAGTTATCATATTGTTTTAAATGTCTCTCAGTAGCCAAATACTTTTCAGAAGTAACACTTTGCTTTATTTTGAGTTCTTCAATAACAGAAATGTATTTCATGCATGATTGACAAAAATGACCACTTAAATTCCTACGATCAATACTAACAGGTTTAGTTGGTTTATTGGTCTTATGTCTGCTTAAATATATTTTTTCTGTTGATTTAGTTTCACATCGGTACTTTGGGTTAAGCATATGATTTTCAATAGGAGTATAATCCATGTCGACTAAACTGTAAATCCTTTCAAATTCTGAATCTTGGCTTAGTTTGTTAGAAGAATTAGATGACTCTGAACAGATAAAGCTACTTGGTGACCTTATCGAACTATGCATTTTGTCTTCGTTCATTTTATAAGAATTTGTTTTGAGGGATTAGATTATTTTTGAAAAAACTGATGGTGAAAAGACTTTTTGATATATGCTTGATGTTTAGGATTATAGATGATAGTGGGGTTAATGAAGTTTTTGTGGAGATTTTGGTGAAGGGCTGGGTAATAATAAAAGATTTTAAGTTAGAATATGGGAAAGGATTTTTAGTAGATTTAAACTGAAGGAAAGAGTGGTTTAATGATTATCAGAGTACTTTAGTGGTTAGATTATGGATTATTAGATAATATTGATGAAGTAAAGGAAGGTTTTTGAATTTATGTTTTGGAGGTTTGATTTGAACCTATTTGTGAATAATTAGCATATTTGAATAAATGGAAATTAAAGATTTAATTTTCTTTTAGTCTATATAAAAATACCTAACTTTATACTATAATTATCCTGCCCATTTCACCAAATTCATTGTTCATTACTAAATACCATCATAAAAAAAAATTTTCTTCTTACAAAAAAAGTTCATTTAATTATAATAATCGCATTTTTTCTTTTCTTCATCAAACTTAACAGGTAAATCCAAACCATGATCTAATTTCATAAAAAAAAAACTTAAATTTCCCTTAATCTTCATCAACTCAATACCTTTACCCAAAAAAAAAAATCTTCACTTCATCATCATCCCGGCAAAAAATAAATTTCGCTAATTTTAAAATCATCCTTAAAATGCCCACATCACAAAAACCTATCTAATCCATCAATCTTCATATATTTTATATCAAATTCCAACTTTATTAATCCCAGAATTTCTTCATATTTAATTCCGTTAGAATTTAAAATGATCGAAGACATCTTACAACAAGAAAACCACAGATGTAAAATCCAAATAACTACCCAGTCAAAAGCTAACAATCATTTGCAGAACACTTTGAAAATCGTATCTGCAAAGTATGAAAAAGAATTAGCCCTTACTCCAAAATATGAAGAAGAGCTTAGGAAAATCAAAGAAGAATATTCAAGATTTCAAACAAATTCGCAGTCTAGAGAGGCAGATTTGCTTAAACTAATTGAGAATAAAGATCGTGAATTAGAAGAAAGCTTAAGTAAATTAGACTTACTAAAGCAAAACACTGAGGTAATTACAGAAGAGCATGAATTCTTTGAGACTGAGCTTAAGAGTTTAAAAACCATAGAGCCTAAAGATAATGTTATCCAATGCGAAAACTGTGAAAACCAGTTTTATTGTGAAAATATAGAAGACCTTGCTAAGGATTTGGAGAATTTCACATCTGAATGGGAAGGATGTGGGAATGACTGTTGGGTTGAGCATGAAAAACAGGTTCAAAAACTAACAGAAACAGTTAATGTCCTTCATACCGAACTAGACTCACAAATCCTCACCTCAGCAAACCTCTTCAATGAAAAAATTTCACTTGAAGAGAAACTAACCCAAATCAACACTTCAAACGAACTTAAATCCTCACTTGAACAAAAACTTGAAACAGCTGAACAAGAACTTCATGAAATATCAGAAAACTATTACGAACTTGAAAACAAACATAAAACCCTAAGCGATAAATACGAGATATACAAAATGGATAAAGAAGTTATCTCAAATAAACTAGAAAAAATTGCAGATATGCTTGAAAACGAAAAAAAGACCTCGAATTACAATTCTGATTTGTCACTACAAGAAAAAGAAAACCATGAAATCCTTCAAGAAAAGCTTAAAATTGAACTACAGTTTAATTCTGAAGTATCAGAAAATGTTATACAAACTAAAATGAGTATATCAAAAACTAAAGAACAGTTATTAAGAATTACTGATTTAGATGTAGTATTAGCGGATACATTGAGAAAAATTGATATGGAAGGATGTGTTAAGAAAACTGATAATGGGTATGAATATAATGGGATAGTTTTACAATTAAAATTACAAAATGATATGTATGTTGTTGTAAAAGCTGGCTCTGGGCATATGTCATTGACTGATTATTTGAAAAATGGGATACAGATTGGGGTTAATCATCATAATAGAAATATTATGAGTGAGACTAAAGTTGAAAACTTAGTGTTTACTGTGAAAGAGACAAAAAATTTGATGAAGCCTATTGTGACTTCTAGTAGTAAATCATCTAAAACTCCGCTAAGGGATAGGAACCATTCTATAGGTGATAAGAAAAAAATATTTAAATAATATAAAGACTTTATGATTAGATTGCAATTAAAAATATGATAGTTTATTGGTTTAGATGTACTTTTTTTAAGCTAAAAATATATGGTTTTGTATGGTTTTATAGTAAGTTTATTGTAAATTTTATAATGGAAACTGTGGATTAGTTTGAAAAGTAAATAGTTTGTTTAAAATAAACTTGGGGTTTTGGGATATTATAGGTTTATAGTTTGAAATATTTTTAATTTTTCATGTTGTGCTAAAGATTTGAATTTAAGTTTTTTAAGTGACTTTTTTTTGGCTTTGAGTGTTGTTGAGAGATGGTTGTTTTTTTGATTATGATTTAGGAATATTTTATGGTTAAAGTGAACTAAGAAGCTTAATTGAATTAGTTATGAAAATTTTAAACAGTACTTATAAACATTTGCCAAAATGAGAATATTAATTCTTTTAATTATATGGGGCAATAATCAAATCTATTATAACCTGTATTTTCAATCTTAGTGATTTCATTGTTTTAAGTATCAACCTATATGTTTCTGATATAATATTTTATTGTTCCACAACATTAAAACCCAAAAATTCTTTTATTTAAAAAGCAAGAATAATTAAAAAATAGCATCAAAACCATAATTATTCCTATATCTAAAAACCCTAACCTAACCTTACAAAATAAAAAATCATCACAAAAAATCAATCAAAATATGCCAAATATCTTATTTATTCATATAAAAGCAATACCAAAACACTCTTATTTTCCATAAAAGGTACAAATTCACACAATCCTCATCTGCAAATCCCTGCATTTTATATCAAATTAATTTGCCATTTACCACGTGTATAAATGTGGCACGAGAAACTGGGAGAAGACGTGCTTTCAGAGCTAAAAACAAGTATATCTACCGGCCTTACCGAAGAAGAAGTTCTAAAACGTAGGGCAACATGCGGATTTAACGAGTTAGCAAAGCCCGAAGGCAAGAGTTTATTTTCTTTGATTCTAGAACAGTTCGAGGACTTAATGGTCATAATCTTACTTGTTGCTGCAGTGATTTCAACCTTAATAGCATTATTAGACAAAAATGAAGGTCTCTTAGGTTTTGTTGAACCAATAGTCATCCTTCTTATCCTCATAGCAAATGCTGCAGTTGGTGTATGGCAAGAATCTAATGCAGAAGCAGCTTTAGAAGCTTTAAAAGACTTACAATCAGAACATGCAAGAGTTTTACGAAATAAAGAATGGAAAACAATCCTAGCAAAAGAACTTGTCCCAGGAGACATAATTGAAATAACAGTAGGAAATAGATCACCAGCTGATGTTAGAATAGTCAAACTTTTAACCCCATCATTAAAAGTAGAACAATCATCATTAACTGGAGAAGCAGAACCTATAAGTAAACATGCTGGAATAAATAAAGGGAATAATTATGATCAACAAGCAAATATTGTATTTTCAAGTACTAGTGTTGCTAGTGGAGCTGCAATTGCTGTTGTTGTAGAAATTGGAATGAAAACTGCTATTGGGAAAATACAATCTTTAGTTGAAGAAGGACAAGCTGAAGAAAGCAAAACTCCATTAGAAGAGAAACTTGATGAGTTTGGTAATTTATTGGCTAAAGTTATTTTTGGGATTTGTTTATTGGTTTGGGTTATGAATTATAAGAATTTTTATGATGAGATTCATGGAAGCGTTTTTAGAGGAGCGATTTATTATTTTAAGATCGCAGTTGCACTTGCTGTTGCTGCTGTTCCTGAAGGATTACCTGCGGTTATTACAACTTGTTTAGCTTTAGGGACTAGGAGGATGGCTAAGAGGAATGCTATTGTCATGAAACTCCCAAGTGTTGAAACACTTGGATGCACTACAATTATATGTTCAGATAAAACTGGAACACTTACGACTAATGAGATGACAGTTACTAACTTTTTTGTACCTTCAGCCAAAACTGGTACATTTGATAATTTTTCTGTTACTGGGCATAGTTTTGATCCATCAGGAGAAGTCCAAAACCTCAAACCTGAGCACTTTTCTCCTACTCTTAAGCATTTTACAAACACAATGCACTTCTGTAATAGTTCCATGCTAGAAAATGTCAATGGCAGATTCAAAATCACAGGTATGGCAACCGAAGGAGCCTTAAGAGTCTTAGTAGAAAAACTTAAACACAATCCTAATGCGAAATCAGGTTTTTTCTCTGACCTCGAAGAAAAAGATGTGAAAAAAATCGTAGCCCTCGAGTTTACAAGCGAAAGAAAAAGCATGAGTATGCTTTGTAGCAAAAAAAACAGTGAAAATATCCTCTACACAAAAGGTGCCCCAGAAAAAATCATTGAAAGATCATCATTTATCCTCCTCCCAACAGGTGAAAAAGTCTCAATGTCCGGCCAACTAAAAGAAAAAGTTTTAGAAAACTGTACAAAATTCGCATCAGAAGGTTTAAGATGTTTAGCATTAGCCTACAAAGATCAAACAGCTGAATTATCAAATTATAATGGGCAAGATCATCCTGCTCATAAAACCCTTGAAAATCCTAATAATTTTATATCAATTGAAAGCCAATTAACTTTCTTAGGTGTTGTTGCTATGAGAGATCCACCAAGACCAGAAGTTCAAGACGCAATAAAACTATGTAAAAAAGCTGGAATTAGAGTTTTTATGATAACTGGGGATAATAAAATAACAGCAGAAGCAATAGCTAAAAAAGTGGGTATAATGAATGAAAGTACCTTAAGTCTTACTGGAGTTGATCTTGCTACAATGAAAGATGATATATTAAAATCTAAACTTCAAAAAGTAGATTCTTGTGTATTTAGTAGAACAAGTCCAGAAAACAAATATCGACTTGTCTGTTTGCTTAAAGAACTTAATCAAGTAGTTGCTATGACTGGAGATGGGGTTAATGACGCACCAGCTTTAAAAGCTGCAAATATTGGCATAGCAATGGGAATTGCAGGTACTGAAGTTGCAAAAAGTGCATCTGATATGGTTTTAGCTGATGATAAATTCTCAACAATAGTCGCTGCAGTTGAAGAAGGTAGATCGATTTACAATAACACAAAAGCATTTATTAGATATCTTATATCATCAAATATTGGAGAAGTTGTGAGTATTTTCTTAACTGCTATGTTAGGTTTACCTGAAGGTTTTACTTCAGTACAGCTTTTATGGGTTAATTTAGTTACAGATGGTCCTCCAGCAACAGCTTTAGGGTTTAATCCTCCTGATTTAGAAATAATGAATACTCCACCAAGAAAAAGTGATGAACCTCTTATAACAAATTGGGTGTTTTTTAGATATTTTGTTATTGGAACTTATGTTGGAGTAGCAACAGTTGGAGTTTTTGTGTATTGGTATTTGTTTTTTGAAAGTACTGATGGACATCCACTTGTTTCATATGCTCAATTGTCGAATTGGTCAGAATGTCCTGGATGGAAAGATTTTAAACTTGCTAATTGGGGTGGATTTGATTTAGAAAAAAACCCTTGTTTGTATTTTACTGAAGGGAAAATTAAAGCTAGTACGCTTTCTTTGTCTGTACTTGTGACAATTGAGATGTTTAATGCACTTAATGCCCTTTCTGAAGATGGGTCTTTGATACAGATGCCTCCATGGGTTAATTTGTGGCTTTTACTTGCGATTAGTGTGTCGATGACGTTACATTGTGTTATACTTTATGTACCTTTTTTCAATGAGATATTTGGAATATTACCTTTAGATTGGAAGGAGTGGCAATTAGTCCTTGCGTTTTCTATACCTGTGACATTTATAGATGAAGTACTTAAGTTTTTTAGTAGAATGTCTTCAAAAAAAGTTCATACGGAGAAAAAGGAAAATTAGATAGTTAATATTTGACGATAAAACTATGTGATTAATAGGGTTTTTGGAAATAGTTTGTTATTGAATTTATGGATTTTTAATGTTTGATTGTGAAGTTTTCCAATTTATTCAGGAAATAGATTTTAAGTACAAAGCATTGTATCTGATATGTTTTATAAAGCCGAAATGCAAATCCGCTCAACAGATTTAAATTTAAAAGCTATCATGAACACCCAAATCCAATGATCAAAACCAATTAAACATAAAAAAATTACCTTTCATTCTAGCTCTACAGTAATAGATTGACGATACAAAATAGTTGTATAAGGGTAAACCATCATAAAATTACAGTTCAGGTTATTGGATTTCATTAGCCTTAAAAGATAAGAGTTGATCAAATATAAAGTCACACTAGTTATTTTATTATAAATAATACTACAGCCTGAGGTTTTCCAAAATCTATCTGAATTGTATTTTCTTAGTCCTCATTAATAAATTATTTCAATATAAAAAAATTTTTGCCTTAAAAATCTTGATGAATAAATCATTCAAATTTCCACTTCATTTCAAGTTATTAATATTTCATACCTTTATACCTTTGACTAAAAACTATATAAAAAACTGTTTAAAATTGAAGAATTTCGCTAAAGTTTTAAATTAAATAATCTAAAAAATCTTTAATCTCAAATATCAACTATATACACACAAAAATTTTCAAATCCCAAAAGTAAACATGTCAAACTTTCTCATAAAATCTTAAACCTCTAGCTTCAGTTTTACTAAATATCTTCCTTTAACTTTTTCATATGCTTGATAAGATTTCCAAATATGTCACTCATTTATATGAGTGAATCTGTTAGAAATAACTCGGAAGATTTTGTTATAGTATCTGTCCCACCACGAGGAAACAGCTATCAGACTCCAGTCTACAGGAGACTTAAAATAATGCAAGAAAGCGAAAAGAACTCTTGGCTAGGAATCGATATTCAATCTATTGGAAAAGTTGGAACTAAAGGGGCATTTCAAACTCCATTCCTAGTAAACCAAAGCAAAAAAATTAATAAATATCTTCACGCTAACTACTGTGAAGATACCCGACCACCGTTAATCATATTCACCCCAATAAACGAAGAGCAAATGTGTAAAGAAGCGGCTCCTTTGAATTTCTACAGCAAAGGGGGTTTGTATCAACACAAAGACCTTTTATATCGAGTTTTTAACGTAGAAGCTAGGCTAGTCCGTTCAATATTAGAAGTTGCAGGGTTTACCGCAACAGATTCTCACGATAATATTTCCCTATAAAACCCTCAAAAAAATCCCCATCCAAAAAAACCACACANGTTCAATATTAGAAGTTGCAGGGTTTACCGCAACAGATTCTCACGATTGGAATGTCCTCTGGGTAGGTTCAAGCGCCCAAAACTATCTCTATGAAGGTCTTAACGAGTTTCAAAAAATCAACCATTTTCCAAACTCATTTGAACTAACAAGAAAAGATAAAATGCATTTAAACATAACATCAATGGTCAACACTCATGGAAAAGAAGACTATGACTTTGTCCCTGAAACTTTTCTTATGCCAGATCAATACAATGATTTTTTTGCTGCATATCAGAAAAATAAATATATTATGTGGATACATAAACCATGTGGAAGTTCACAAGGAAAAGGTATTTATCTTATCAATTCTCCTAATGATATTCCTCATAATGAATCTTGTATAATTTCAAGGTATATCCCTAATCCACTTTTGATAAATGATTTGAAATTTGATATTCGTATTTATGTTCTTGTTAGTTCTTTTGATCCACTTCGTATTTATGTATATGATGAAGGCTTAGCACGTTTTGCTAGTGAAATTTATAACCCAAACAACAAAAACAATAGGTTTAGCCATTTGACTAATTATAGTGTAAACAAGAAAAATGATAAGTTTATACAGAATCAAGATTGGCGACAGGATAATGTTGGGCACAAATGGTCTTTAGCAGCTTTAAATAAAACATTAGAAGTTATGGGTGTGGATACAACTTTATTATGGACAAAAATTTATGATATTATTATAAAAAGTATTATTTCAATTGAACCAATAGTCTTAGAATCATTAAAAAACCTTTGTGTACATAGAAATAATTGTTTTGACCTTTTTGGCTTTGATGTATTAGTTGACTCAGATCTTAAACCATGGCTTTTAGAAGTTAACTTAAGCCCATCTTTAGCAACTGATTCTCCATTAGATCTTCATATAAAAAGTAACTTGATTTCTGATACATTTAATCTAATAGGCATAAGGGCATTTGATAGGAAAAAAGAATCAATCAACAAAGTAAGAACAAGAATCAAAGCTAGACAAATGCAATTAGCTCGAGATCGTAAAAGAATGGGTGATACAATGCTAGGTTTTCCTGAAGGTAAACAAGTAAAATGTGGGGATACAATAAAAGAAACTCTTGAAGAATACGAAAGACGAGGCAACTTCTTAAGAATTTACCCGGCTAAAGGTTCTGACCACTACGAAAGATTTTTTTCAGGGGTTCGACCTAATAATAAAGCGCTTTTCAAATTTCTTTATTGTGATTTGTGGGAACAAGAAATAAGTCGTCCAATAACAACATATACTAAAGAGTCACCAAAAGGAAAATCAATACCTGCAGTTGAAGAAAAAGCTTCTACAAATTTTGAAGACTTGCTTTTAGAATATACTTCTAGACTTTGTCATGCAATAAAAGCTTTAAGTGAAGATAACCTAAAACAAGAATGGAAAATCAACATTGAACATTTTGTAACTCATTATTATTGGAATAGTCCATTAAAATGCTCACAAATCATCCCTCAGCAAATCGAAGAAAGGATAACCGAACTGAAGAAAAAAATCTCTGATGATAAGAAAACTGGGGTTATAAAAACTATGAGCGCAATAAGACTGGAAACAATGCTTAGAACTACTGGGAAAAATACTCAACTTGATCTCTTAAACTCTCTTTTTGTTGATGAAAAAACTGGAATCCTAAGCGATATGATCAAATGGCTTTCAGTAAAAGCTCAAAAACGTTCATCTTATATAAATCGCAGGAGGATTAAAGAAGATGATACATCAGTTGATGGTTCAGGGTAATAAATATACAGTTCATATTCACCAATTCCATCATCTAATCAAAACCATACAAGTTCTAGAAGGAAAAAGTAAACCTTATATAGTGTATCTTCTACTGGGAAAAACTTTGGAAGGTATACCTCCAGTGTGTCCTAGCTTTATGTTTATTTAAAAAAAAAAACTTACCTTAATTTACACCTCTAAGCACAGGCAAATGAAATTTAACATTGCTTAGATATGATGGCAAAGATGACACTTGTTTGAGGAATTTCTCAATCTCAGTTTTTTCAAACATTATAAATTTCCTCTCTTCATCTAGTTGTTGGGCCATATTTTTTAGTTTCCCTTTTTCAATTTCGTTTTCAAGTTTCTTTTTCGAGATTTGGATTTTCTCGTGTTCAGATTTTTCTTTATCTTTGTCGAGGGCTTCTTTTTGTTGAGCTAGTTTTTTTGATATTTTTTGCACGGTTTCGATTATGTCTTTGGATGAGTAGTTTTTTTTCCAATGGTCCATTAGGAATTTTTCCTTTTCTTGAAGTTCGATTTCTTTATTGACCAGGGCGGCTTTTTTTTGTTGTAAAGATTTTTGCATTATGTTGTCATGTTTAGTTAAGACGTTTATTTGTGTTCTTAATTCACGAAGACTTTCTTCTTGGTCTTCATAGAAATTTTTTTTAAAAACAACAGCCGTGCGTTTTTGGACTAGTTTTTTATCTTCAAGTCGTTTAAGACTAACATCTAAACTTTCTTCGATTTCTTTTTTCAAAATTTGACTATGATCTGAACTACAATTTGAGTCTCGGATTAGTTCTTTAATTAAATTATTCCTTTTTGAATTCTCAGATTTTACAGACTTCTCAATATGTTTGACAATTTTAAACATGTTTCTTGTTTTTTGCTTACAGTCGTATATCGCTTGTTCCCCTCTTAAATTTGTTATTTGGGTCTTACACCTTTCGATTTCTCTTAGGAACTTTTGTGGATCTGATGAAGTCTGAGCTTTTTCTTCTAAGTATTTTAGTTGTTCATTTAAAGCATCTAAAGTAAAATATTTATAAGTTGGTACTGGGATAAAAGGGGTATCTAAAGTTCTATCTAAGTCTTCAATCATTTGTGTGTTTATCGTATTTAATTCTTCAATGATTTTCGACTTCTCTTTACTAGCATTCAAAGTATTTCTTCTTTTTTCACCCTTTGGAGGTTTACCTTTAATTTTGCCTTGTTTATGTATATTCGCCGCTGCTTCTTTAATTTCCTGACACTTTTTTTCTAAACTTTGTCTATATTCATTTGCCTCTTGGATTTTATTAAGAAAAGTTTGTTTTAAACTTTTCACATCATTTAACTGCCAATTGATTTCCTCTTGAGCTTGGTCAAGTATTTTATTTTTATCTTTATATTTTTTAACTTCAATCTCAAGAGCTGCTTCTTTTATTACACTTAAAGGAAACTCAATACTATGAAATTCTTCTTCAATCGGATCACAACATTTAATTAAAAAAACTGACTTCATATCTTTTATCATATCATCTTCAAAAGTAAGTTTTTTATTTATATCTTTTAAATGTTCATTTTCTCTAAATAATTTGCATACAAGTTCATCTAAGTTATCATTTTCAAGGTCTATAGTTTCTTTAGCCCATGATGAAGATATAACGTTTTTCATTGGGAAAATTGGTAAGGGTTTGCAGATTATGTGGATTTTTATATTAAAATGACCAAGTTTAAGATTGAAGTCTTGTTTTTTACCGATAAGTATAGATCTAAGATCGATAAGGATGCTTTGGATTTCTTCAGCTGTACAGCCAATTTCACAAACTTGTCGTTCGGAATTTGCGACAAAGTCTTCGATTATCATTCGCAACCTGTCGTTTTCTTGTAGGATTTCTTCGATTTTTTTTTCGATGTTTTCTGAAAGCGCTTCAGAGTCTGTGTCAGGGTTGTCTGGGATGCTTTGAAAAATGCTTTCAGATGCGTTTACTGATGGGTAAAAAGAACGAGACATATCGATGTTTTGAATAAAGTCTTGGATTACAAAGTTTAAACGATCGAGTTGGTCTTCAACTTCTTCTCCATTGACCTTTATTTCTGGCTTTTTACAATGTCCAGCGTTTACAGACATATTAATTAGTTTAAAACTGTTTTAGAGAAATTTAATGGGATGATAAGGTGGTGAGAATAGAAATTTTTGATGAAATTGGTTTACTGATTGTAGTTTTTATATGAGATAAGTAAAAAATTAGATTTTTTTAATTTAGATTGGGTATGAAAAAGTTGGTTTTAGAAGTAGTTTGTATAGGATTTAGGACTTTTTTGTTATGAATTTATAATAAGGTATGGATATGGGCTTTTATTGTGAATTGGTGAAGGCTTTTTTGAAATCTAAGAGATTTTTATATGAAAATATATTGAATAGTGCTTGTGGAGTTATTTGTTGGGTTATTTTTAATTGTATATCAATTTTTGTAGTTTTGCATAAAATTATGATTTTAAAATCGAAAATATCACACAAATATATATAGTTTATTATATATATATAGAGATTTTTTATTTATAAAAGATTTCATGTTGTAAATACTTTTATATTTAAGTCTTACTAACCCATAATCAAACATTTGTCGTTAATTTTTATTATTTTAAACTATTTTTATATGAAACTTATAATTCACCTGATTCTTCAAATTGTCTAATATAATCACTATCTTAAATTTCATCTATCTTTCACACCCATTTTTTTAATATACCATAAAAACTACCTATTTCTCATCCAAATTCTAAACTCTCCTCATATCTCAAAAAAAAATTCCTCAAACTTCATTCCCTATAAACCCATCAAAATCTAACTACAATATTATAATTTTCCTTTCTTTATTCAAAAACTATTTTTATTTATCCTAAAATTTTCTATCATCTACACAAAAAAATCATAAATTTTATATAAAACTTATCATAAAAACTAATCATCAGCAATATAACCTGCTAAGCATTTCCAAATATTATATTCAATTCCATATTTCAAAACAAGCATCTAAATTCAATATTAAAAAATATCTAAAAAAATAATACTCTAGCATCCATCAAAATATTAATAATGGAACTATCAATAAAAGGAACCAGAAATCTATCATCATTAAGACAAAGCATATATTCCCGTTGTAGTAATTCTAGTAAAACAAGTCCATATTCTATTGGGAAATTTTTCCAATCAACTTCAATCGTAAATTCCCCAGCTCCATCTCAAGTAAGAAAAAAACTTAATAGAATCCCAGTTTCTAACTTCTCACACAGAATAACTCAACAAATCTCTTCCCCTAAACCATTTCGTAAAAGTCTTAAACAACGACAACAACAGCTCAAAACACACTTTTCTGCTATAAACCTTCAGCAAAAACATCTAACAGCTCTAATTCTCAACTCTCGAGAAAAAAACATCGACACCATAGTGGAAAATCATGATAGTTTTTCTGAAAGATACATTCCATCTAAGCATAAATTCTCACATAAACTCATAGGAGATATTCAGCTTCCAAGAAAGTTTTTCAATATAATCCCTCAAGAAAAAGAACTAGAAAAAGCTCGTTTAATCCGTACAAAACCTAAACCTTTACAGATTTCTCCATCGGTTCTTAATATTTCATATAAAAATTTACAAAAATCATATCAAAACAAAATTCATGATAGATATCGTCGAGCTATGTCTTCAATAAAACATTATAAAATACTAAAAATCGACCCTATGATTATTCATAAAATACATGAGTTTTTACCTGGAGTTCCATATGGGATACCAAAAAGTAAAGAATTTCTTATAGCTTGTAAAGAAGGAAATTCTGAGGATGTAGTTTTGATGCTTGAAGCTAATAAATGGCTTGCTCATGTTTTTGATAGTTCTGGGCAGTCTTCATTGCATTGGGCAGTTAAAAGAGGACATTTGAAAATAGCTATGATTTTAATAGCAGCAGGGACTTGGGTTGATAATTTGGACTTTGTATGGATTATTTAGGCTGGAAGATCTCCATTGTTTATTGCTGTCAAAGTACAGAATGTGGATATGATTAATGTTTTGCTTATGAAAAATGCTAATGTTAGGATTAAAACTCGTGCTGGGACTAGTATTTTTGAAAGGATAAATAGTGTGGTAATAAAGTCGTTGCTTGATAAGCATATTAAGAAACTTGGTGTCATAGAAAAAATAATTGGATAATAACTTAATGTAAAACTGTAAAGTGTGATATGAAATATATAAAATGATAACAATATGATAGATTTTTTTTTTGAAAATCTTGGCGAAAGTTCAAGAAGATAATTTGTATAAAGTGAGCTTCTTATAGCTAGAAGATAGATTTTTAAATGATCTCTCTAATTAAATTTTATAAAAGAAAAAGCTTGAAGATTATATTTCAATGCATCTTCAATATAAAAATCATAATTATTTTTGGTAAGTCTCATACAAAAATTTATATTTCCCTATTCCCAAGAAATGATTATTTCGTATCTTAGTTTTTGTATAATTTTCCCTTGTAACTCAGCAAATATGGCTGGCATACGCATTATAAAATGAATTTTAACCCTTATTGAAATCACTTATGAAAAGCACATCATCTATAAGTGATAATTTGTAAGCACATAAACTTACTTTTCTATAAACACAATATATATTTACAAGTAATTTTTATTAAAATAAACCTATAATATGCTTTATATTCTCTTACACTTCCTAATAGGAAAAAAAGTCAAAAGCTCACAAATTATTCGTTATTTTCGTACTTTTAGCTTTTTTTCTACTCCAGATATACTCCTATTCATATTGTTGCTTGCTTATATGAAGTTTTATAAAAATAAAAGCATAAATTTGATGACTTAGTCTAAAAGTTCCTGATTTTCTATGGCTAACTTCTGAAAAAATTTATATTGTATTTTAGCCCTGTGCTTGCAAATACAATATAAAATCGAGATAGAATCTCTTAGTTAAATCAAATCATTAGAAAACTACCTTTATATTTATATTCATTGAAATTTCGACCCATTTTAGAATTGTTCTTACAACAAATTCCATTACAGAAAATTTCCCATTACAATATTATTTCTGTTTAAAGTTTTATATTTACTTAATACTTAGTTTTATTATCATAATTTTTTTTGAAACCCTGTCTAATCTCGATGTATATAAAGCATTTGATTTCAAGCAAAGGACTGGAGCCTTAAAAACTTTTTTCTCATTTATTTTTTTTCTCTCATTAACAATAGAATCATAGATCATTTTCCGCTTTAAGAAAATATCTTCTATATTATTTTCAACAACCTTTTGATCTGTCTCTTGATTCTCATAATGTTTCTTCCTTTGTATGCCGCAACCCATTTAAATAATATTATATATTCATGGTTTTTAATGGAATCAAATTAGCCAAACAGCCATATATTCAATACTACCTAAAATAAATTATAGTATTTATATCAAATATCTTCTTATTTAACTATATTTCGGTTTTAGCGCATTGGATATATTTTAAAGCACCAGAAAATATTCTTACATAGAGTTACCAAAATTGATAATTTGAAAGAATAAGAATTACAAGTGGTATTTATGATATAATTATAAAATAATTTATTACAAATTCAGTTAGAGTATTTTCATCATAAACTAAGATCATTTGAATTTTTTTCTTTAACAAAATCGCTTTTCTGTTTAGCTTTGAACTCAATATTAAATATTTTCTGATTTAATCTTAGACCACTGAAGAATTATAAGCTTCTTTGAAAAATCCTTTGCTCCTAAGCATTATTTTAATCAATTTATAGCATCCAATGAGCTTTTGAATATCGAGTTTCTTTTTCTAGTCGTAATAAAATGATAGCAAAAAAATTTGTAAAAACTAAAAATAATCAGCAAAAACAAAAAAATATTTTCTAAATTATGAAGCTTGTATTTGAAGTAAATTCTATATTAAAATTAATATCAAACTTATATTAATAGCTTTGAAATCAGCTATTCTTTTATAGGCTAATCTATTATGCCATAACATAATTATGATAAGTTTATCATTTTATACTGCGGTTACATTTTTGTATACATTTTCTTGTTTAAATAAGTAAAATTGGTCTTAACTTAAAAGCTTTTTTAAATTTTTTACTAAAGTATTATCATATACTTATAATATTTAAACTACTTATCACTTATATAATATTATATTGCAGATAAGGTAAAAATATTGACAGCTTATAATATTTTTTTTTTTAAATTTATGATCTTATATCAAAAAGATTAATTTGTTATGCTATCACTAATAAAAAATTATCAATTTAAAATAGATCTTGGATTGGCTCTGAAAAGGACAAAGTTAAATAAGTTTTACTTAAAATTATAATTTACGCAAAAAAAAAAGGTTTTTGTTGTAAAAGGATTATATTTTTTATATGCAATCACAATATTTTTTGTTTGTGAATGAATTGTGATAAAATTTTATTCAAAAGTTCATCCCCGTAATCAAGTTTTACTGTAGAAATTATGTTTTTTAATAATCTAAGTGTAGATGCTAGAAACACTAATATAGTATTATAAAATTAGAAATCAACCCATAAAATAACATGAAAAAATTGTTAAAAAATATTAGATTTGGTAGTAATATTAAGGTATATAAGAAATTAAAATAAGAGTGTTGTATAGAAAAAAAATGAATACTTTGATAATTGATTTTTTAGTATAGGATAATAGTTTAAATATAGCAATAGAATATTTTTTAATTCCCAAAACCTTAAATAGAATACATTAATTGAAGCTTGTAACATCTAAACACCTACTTTCTTGCTATTTATATAATCCCTATCTATCTTTTATGTAAATTCTCCTTTATAAGCTCCTTTTCTTTATAGTTGAGACAGTTTTTTCTTATAAAGACTTGGTTTTATAGTAATACTTATTTATATTTGTATAACCTTACTTTCTTAAACACACATATAGCAAATTTTCAAAAAGAATTTTGCATAGACTAATAGTTATATATGCTTAACTATAAAAGGGAATTCTAAGGATGAATAAGAATTAATTTATTTGATTAAGATTATAGAAACACTTAATTAAGATTAATTTATCTTTTCTATTCGGCTTCTATACAATAAGTTTGATTTTAGGTCAAGAATTGGTACACGATTTAGATTACGGATTTTGATCTGCTCTCTTTCAATTATTACTTTATATAAATTAAGTCTCCTTTTGTGGAAAAGTTCAGAAGAACCCCCTTCTGTATTTTTGCTTTGTATGGCTTTTTTTTTCCCTGTTTGTTTTACTGTTCCACAGCCCATAATGTATAAATTGAATAAAGTAACTATTTTTAAAAGCTAATAAATGTAAATTATTATAAATACTAAATCGGTTTATTTTATCTGAAAACATTGGGTAAGGAAATATTTAATGAAGAGATTTACTTTCAAAATATTTAATATTTGGCATTTATTGTTATAGTAAAGATTATATATTTAATTTATGATAAGTTTTGATGTAATTAGATAATTTCATCCGTATATTTATGCAAGCAACACTTAGTTATCAATTGGTTTTCAGCATTTTTGAATTAAAATCGAAATTATAAAGTTCTGATATGAATAAATGCTAAAAATGTTAATCAAATTCAGGTGGAACTAACGAAAATAAGTCGAAATAATGCTGTAAGAATTATCTTATTATTTCCAAAATTAAAAGAAACATATCTTATCTTTTCTCGGAATAGGTAAAAAAAAATCAATTTTACTTTTTGAAAAGAGCATATTTATAATAATCTCAGTAACTATGATAAAATAGTAATATTCATTTTACAAACATATTAAATTTTTTTGTTTTTATTTCCTCCCTTGAGTCAAATAGAATATCCTTTAATAGTTTCTTGGAATTTTTATATAAGTGTATTATTAAATGCTTTGAAAAATCCTCTAACAAGAGATATATACTAAATTATGTAAATGATACTTACAAAAGATAATTTATAGTATTTTTAAATAATAAACATATAATTATTTTTCATTACAATAAGCGATTATTACTTCATTATTTAATCCCAATTTATAAACTTGATATTAAAAATAATACTTTCCCAAGTGAGTTTTCAAAATGAAATATTTAAATTAATACACTATATCCATTCCCCAATTAAAATATCGTTTATTAAATATCCTGCAATACAATTTTTATCATTAATCTGCTTTTTATCCTAAATTATAATCAAAAATTCTATCAATTCAACAATTATTAGCCTAAGCAATTTTCATCAGCATTATTTTATTTCCACCCCAATCTTACTATAAAAAGTATATCATTCTAATCTTTCTAAAAATAAATTAAGATTATTACGCCACACAATAAAGTATTTTACCTAAATAGTTTCTATCTGTAATACAATGGAGTATTTCCATACTATACCATTATAACATTAACAAAATATTAAACTTAGATTATTTGCCATGATATTCAACTCAAGATAGTTGGTATTTTCTCTTCATATACAAAAGATTAGATTCCAATATCATTATTGGAGCTCTAATTACTTTCATATAATTAACAATTTCTCTATTAGCTGATGTAGCCAAATCATCTTCATGGCTTTTCATTGAGTTTTTATATAAGTTATATTCTTTTATAACTTTATGAGTCTTTAATGCACCTTTTTTGTGCGTCTTAGATACAATACAGCCCATGATTTATATTATATTTGGCGTTTGATTACTTATTCTTCTATCCATTTTATTCTAGATCAAGAAATGGAACTTCAAAGAACCTTAAAGATTTATAAGAAAATATGTTTTCTTTAAGAAATACCCTTTAGAAACAAAGGAAAGGTAATCAAAGAGGATGCTTTTCAATTTTTTGTAATCTTTTTTTTTTAGCGAAATGCACTTTTATCGCTATTAGAGCATATATTATGTATAAGAAAGCTTACCAAAATGATGATAAATAATAAAAAAATCTAAATTATTTGATACTTGGGAATAATATATGATCACTAAATCCTTTTTTTATTCAAAATTTTCATTATAAACCTAATTCAGAACAATAACTAAAACATTATGATATAGCAGATTTATAGTTTATCTCATTTTGCTTATTTTAAAGAGAAATATTTTTAAAAAATTGTTTCGTTTAAAAATACAAGTTGGATATTTATAGTTATAAATACATAATTCTAAACTAGAATTTGAATATTTAGGTTTATTATTATATAATCATAAACTCATATAAATCAAGAAATATTATAGTAATTTACTAGTATATTTTTCCACTTTGGTTCATTTTTAAAGTTTGCTTTATTAAAAAGCCTGTGAATATTTTGTAACTTATTTGTTTGGAAAATATTTTTTGAAACTATTAAAAAATATTAGTTTAGATATCGGGAGATATATATGTTCATTTTGTTATTGGCAGAAATAGATGATGGCTAAAGATTATTATTTGATATTAGAGTAAAATTTTTGTTATTTTGTGTATGGTAAAAAAGATTTTATATGTAGTTTTTAAAATTTTTACTATAAATCTAGTTGGAAATGCTATTGAAAGCTGGATAATTAGGTGGAAGATAATGATTAAGTGGGAAAATATATTGTAAATAACGAAAGACTATTCTAATTACTATAACTTGTAAATTTTTGTTTTCAATAACTTTAGACCTATATTTGTGTTTTAATTTGAGTAGTTTAATTCAAAGTATATTTTATTTATATTTATATATGATAGTAAAAAATGCTTGAATGAAATAAATTTGCTTAGATGCAGAAAAGAAATCAATCAAAAAAAGTAAAAATTTAAAGCTTAAATCAAATGTTTTTTTTTTTGAATCATTTATTCATTATAATAAAAAATTCAAACTTAATTAGATAGAGTTTTCAGAATCAGTTAAATATAATTTCATGCAATTTCATGAACTTTTTTAAAAAAATTCAGCTGTAGTTCGTATCAAATAAGTTAAAAATTAGAAAGGCAAATTAAATCTTTTATTATATTTTACAAGCAAAAACTTCAGTCCTTTTACTACACAAATTTTATTCCCTTTTTCAGCGCTTTTTATTTTCTTAAATTATATTCCTTAAACCAAAAAAAAAAGTATAGGAAAATTATTCCTAGTTAAACTCAAAAAGCCGCAGATCCTACATATTTTATTTTTTGAATAAAATTCTTGCTTTTTTAAGCTTTTTTCCTTAGCAGTAAAACAGACTTTTTAAATCTTGACCTTTTGCTTTTAAAAATATAACTTTTTTATATATACCCTCTATAGAGATTTATTCTAGAACAAATTGAAAACATAATTTTAAAATTACAAGTATAAAAACTTAGTGAAATCATTTTTTTTAGATTTAGGTGTAATTAATATGTATAACAAAATTTCCTATTTAAGTAGTTTTGATTAATTAAGTATTTTTACTGATTACTGACTATAGTTGAATAGGTAGGAATTTCAGATTTCCTCATGAGTCTTGATTTATATAAGGAATTTTGACTTAAACTAAGAATCGGGGCCTGAAAAACTTTTTTCTCAAGCATTTTGCATCTATCTTCAATCTTTTTTTCATGGACAATTTTTTCATGGATAATTTTCCGTTGTAGATAAATGTTATAAACATTCAAGTCTACCAATTTTTGATTTGTGTCTTGATTATCTCGTTTTACTTTATGCATACCGCAGCCCATAATACTATATTTATAATTAAAGTACAACAATATACGATATATTAGATAAATTAAACATTGTTTTTAGGATATTACGCATATTATGGCATATAAGTGCTTTTATATGATTCTTTGCTTGAATATCAAAGTTTAAATCCTTAGCATAGCATTCAGTACAATAAAATAATTGTCTATATCTTGGGAAAACAAGTTTTAATAGCAAAACTTATAAATCTTTAATTATATATTCGATTCTACTATAATACCTAATATATCTTCTATTGGAAAACAAATATTTCAATATAGGTCTCTGATTTTTCCTTGAAATAAAATCTTATTCTTCCAAACCTAAAATATGCTAGCACTATAATTTCTGACAATATAGAAATTCCTGTCAAAATGTTAAGTTTAAGTAAAAAAACTTGGTATTTCTTTCCAAAAGTAAAACAAAACCTTCTTGATGATATTCTAAGCATTAAACTCAAAATTTGCTTATAGAAATTTTAGACAAAAATTTTTAGACAAAATTTTTTTTAGCAAAGACTTGAAACATATTAAAAATCTATAACAAAACTTTTGTGTAAAGATTAATCAATTTACCCTTAGTGGATCAATTGAATTCTATAACGGCATGATAAAAACTTTTATACATAAAAGTACTCCGGTTACATTTTTTTTATACAATTCCATATATAATAAACTATAACTCAGCTATAAAGCTCTAATAAAATTATGTTTAAAAAATACAACTTATTTTGTATATATTTTAGTATAAAGATAGATAAAAATAATTATAATCAACACATATTGTATTTTACAATAGATAAATTGTTTGATAATATCGAAATATGATGATAAAACTGTATAACTATACTTTAAACTTGGATAAAATAATCTATGTCTTTAAGCTAAATAAAGAGTATAGAAAAAACATTAAGGCATGAATTTTAGTCTTATATCTAATAATAAAAAATGTTTTGTATTTAGAATAAACTTAGAATTTTTATCTTATTAGTTTGATGCTTTCGAAATAATTGCATAAAATAAGCTTTTTTGCCTTTATATTCGTAATAAAATACTTTATCTGAATAGATAAAGCCAAGATTATAGTTTAAGCGTATAATATTTCTAGTTTTATATTAGAAAAACTATCTCAAAAGAAAAGACTTTAATTATGTAATTTATGCTATTTTATTAGAACAAATTCTGTATTTCATTAGAATTTTTTTATATGTTTATAGTTGTAAAAGTTAGAGTAAAAATTGAAAACTTAGATTTTATTCAACTTTTAAAAGATCGCAAATATTTATTAATTCAATAAACTTTTCCTATATATACTTTAAAACTTCAAATGATATAAAGAAATAAACTTTTCCTATATATACTTTAAAACTTCAAATGATATAAAGAAATAATAAGAATGATAACATACAGATTTAATTGGAATAGGTTGCATCTAAAATATTTTTGTTATACTTTATGGTTTATAATTATATAATAAGATGCTTAAAAGATTTAAATATAGTCTATAAGCTTTATATATTACCTTAAGTAATCTTCATTTCTAATAAAAATTATTATATAATGAATATTAGATAAAATGCTCGAAAAGATTGTCTTGAAGTGAATTTAACTAACTTTTTTTGTTGTTTTTAGTTTAATACTTTGATTATAATATATTAAATTCAAAAAGAAATATTGGTAAGAGTTTTTAAAGTTTTTGTTTCAATGAATCAATAAAATTATATTTGTGATTTTTTAGGATATAAAATCGAAGTGATATTTTTATAATGAATATCGTCATGCTTAAAAAAATATATACTTGGTATAAATATAGTATGTTTTATCATAAAATTTAAAGTTATGCTCATCATACTCAGAAATATGTTTGATAAAGGAAATTCTTAGTTAACTAAGCATGATTATTTTTAACCCATGGCCGTTAATTACAAAGTATATCAATTAGAAGATTCTTCAATCCTCAAAATTGTTATATTATAGTATATATATATAGATATATCATAATTTGTTTTTTTATAGATGATTGTACAACTTTTATACTAAATGTTACATTTTTTGAATTTATTTTATATTCATTCTAATATTTTTGTTTTTGAATTAGCTTGTTTAACTGCATTAAAAAAACTAGGATGTATAATTTTCATTAACAACAACTCAAAATATAGTCAGATTTTCACATAAAAGTGCCTTTTTGTAATATATAAATTAAAAATTCAAGGCTTTTTTTTGTTACTAAAAAACTACAGTCAAAGTTTCTTATAAAAATTATATTTCACAAGATAAAAAACCTAATTATCTGATAAAAATAGCATCATTAAATTTTGAAAACTATCTTAAAAATCTAATGTTAATTTTAACTCATAACACTTTAACTGTTTTAATATTTCATTCTTTTTCAAGGATTATCTATAGAAATATTTTTACTACCTTTAATTAATCATCAATATATACATAAAAGATAATATAATTCCTCCTTTTAGTATGAAAGCATATATTTATCTTCAAAAAAAATTATGTAATTTTGCCTATCTAATGCTTTTTAAGAATTATTCTTATATAAATTTACTTAAACTTTTCAAAGCCTCATAAGAATTTATGTCAAATTTTGTCATATATCAAAATGAATTTGACTCACAATAACCTCTAAAAAAGATACGATACCTTTTTTCTCCCATTTTAGCTTATTATAATTAGTTTAATTTTAAAGACTCATTTGTTTTATGTTAATAGTACTTTTCTTCTCATATACAAAGGATTTTCTTCCAATATCAATATTGGAGCTCGAATAACCTTTAAGTAATTGACTATTTCCCAATCAGCTATAGTTGCCAAATCATCTTGATTTCTTTTTCTTTTTATAGTAAAATTAGCTTCTTTGTGTAAAGTGACCTTAAATGTACTTTTTTTATAAGTTTTAAATGCCATACAGCCCATGATATATATTATATTTAACCTTAGAATACAATTTCTATTCAATCCATCTTTTTCTAGATTGAGAAATGGAACTTCATGGAACTTTAGGATTTTGAATATATAAACTAACGATATCTTATAGAATAAGCTATTCTAGAGGTAGGGAAAGGGTAGTTTAGAAAGAATTTATAACATTTTTTCTAACCCTATTTTTACTTTTAAGAGTATTTTTTTTACTTTCAACTAGTTAGACTATACAAAAAATTTCTAAATTCTTAGGGTAAATACTTAATCTATACTGTTATTTTCCCAATATACCCTTAGTAATCCAATACAGAACAAAAAGTAATTTTTAAGTATATAAAAAATAATAATTTACTACATCAGAAATAAAGAAAAAATCTTATCTTATAAAGGTTAAATCTATTATCTTCAAGGATTATTTTAATCACAACCAACTTTTTTCTTTATCCTATTCCGAGTTCTAGTTTTTGTAAATTTCAGAGTCATTTTATTATATAATCAAACTAAAATTATATAAACAGGAATATTTCATTATTGTTTTAATGTCAAAATTACTATGCAAAAGCAAGATAGTTAACTTAATGAAAACAGAAAAATACTAAGATAATAAGTATCATAAGAATTATTAGTTTATATTTAGGATATCAAGTTTTATAAATACTTATTTACAAAATAATTTTTTTTTTCGATTAAAAGATATATGATAAGCAGGGATTATGCTTGTAAAATAAGTCATAGGGTCTAAAGTATTTTAAAATTAAAATTATTGTGTTGTTTAATATAAAAAGTATTGTAATTATTTATGTTTCAGGTAGATTTTTGTATTAGATTTAGATTTTATGTTAAAATCATATATAGTTATTTATATTGATTTATTATGATGATGAGAGATATGAAAATACAAAAATATGTTTCTAATGATAGTTAAATTTACAATTTTTTAAGGGTATTTTTAAAACAGAAATATGTTAATATGGAATGATATTTATTTAGATAAGAAAATTGGATCTTATGCTGTTTGAATTGTCTTGACTTTTATTAAATGAATTATACTATTAAAAACTAGGTGGATTTTAAATTGTGTAGATTAAATTAATTTATGAAATTCAAATTATTATGCTAATAATAAAGGTGATTAATTTTTTTTATAAGATCGTTTAAAAATAGTAAAAGCATGATATAATGTACGATTTTTTTAAAGATCACTTTATACATATGAAATTAGAGCCTATTAGTAGCAAAATGTAGTCATATAAATAATAATTGAATATAATTCTATCAAATAGTTTCAAAATTGAATTATAAGTTAAAAGTGTTATTTCTACTCATAAAAACCCACACATAAGCTTGTTTTCCAGCTGATCTTTCAATCTAAAAAAAAAATTCATATTTTCCTATCACACACAAAAACCAACCCAAATTCCCTTTAAAAAATTTTTCTACACAATCATCATATACAACTAAAATAAATACGTTTTTACTACTCTTTATTCGAAGCTGCTGCTATACTAATAATATCTTTATATGTAAACCCACTAAAATGATTAGGCGATGGCGAAAGTTCATTATACTCAAAAGACTCATCTAATTTCTCACTAGTAAAAGCTCTATCAAAATTGCTTGTATCAGTTTGTCCTCTAGCTTTCGGTTTAAAAGGTGGAACTGTTTTTTTCTCAGACATTTCATGCCAATTTGTTTTCATAAACCATGGATGACTTTTAACTTCAGCAGCAGTATGTATTCTTTCACTAGGCTATATATTTTTTACATCAATTTTCAAGAGTTTTATAAGTAAATCATTACCATCTTCACTGATGTTAAGTAAAGGCTCTATAGGTTTTGTAAGGATATTCTTATAAATTTCATTTCGGTTTTTAGAATAATGTGGAGGAGTTCCTGAAAGCATAAGATACATTAGTGCTCCAAGGCTCCAAAAGTCTACAGCTTGATCATATCCTTGGCTTTTAAGTATTTCCGGGGCAAGATATTCTGCTGTACCACAGAATGTGTAAGCTTTAGGATTATCAGCATCGATTCCAGACTTGCTTAGTCCGAAATCTGTTAATCTTACATGACCTTCTGAGTCTAGCATAACATTATCAGGCTTTAAGTCTCTATAAATTACCCCATTGTAATGAAGATACTCAAGTCCTAATAGAATTTCTCCTATATAAAATTTTGCCCTTAGTTCATTAAAAACCCGCTCTTGAGTCAGGTGGAAAAAAAGCTCTCCCCCTCGAAGGTATTCCATGACCATATAAAGTTTACTTGGGGTTTGAAATGCATAATATAAACGAGCTATAAAAGGACTTTTTGAGTTTTCAAGTATTTTTCTTTCTGTGATTGTATGTATTCTTTGCCCTCTGTTTTCTATAAGTTTTTTTTTTAGGATTTTCATAGCATAGAATTCTTTAGTGTTTTTTTTCTCGACAAGACAAACTTTCCCGAAATTCCCTCGGCCTATGATTTTTATTATGTTAAAGTCTTCAGGTTTCAACCCTTTTATTGGACTTGCATCTATTAAAGACTCTTTTTCAGGCCTATCTTCGCTTTTAAAGCACGGACAACCCATATTAATTAAATTTTTTTAAAGGTATTAAGAGTAAGATTAGAAGGTGGCTTTGCAAGGAGGTAAGGATTTTGAGCTTTTTAAGAATTTTGAATATGTTTATGATTAGACTAGGAAGAGTTTTAAGATGTGAAAATATAGAGATTATTTTAGGACTAGAATTGAAAGTTTGATGATAAAGTGTGCTTTTTAGGTTTGATGACGTAATGAAATTATATGATGAATATCTGCTGATGAAAATAAGTCAGTTTAATTTTAAGTTGCTAATATAAAATATAATCAAAATATATCTAACTAATGCTATCATAAACTTAAACTAACTACATCACTTATCATAACAACACACAAAAAACATATAAAATATTAAAAAACTCGCATTATCTTTAATATTTTCCCATATCTTAACCTCAATACCATCTCAACAAAATCCTATTAAAACCCTACATTAAAAGTCCATGACAAAACCTCACTTTCAATTTTAACCCCATTAAAAAAACTTCTAGTTATTTACTATATCTAATTCATCAAAAGAACTGTCGTGCATATGCCATACAAGGAACATTTGGATGAGGCTAAATAAAAATTACCACTGCAGTAAAAGTGACAAATCGTCTTCTCATATCACTTCCTCTAAACTTCATAATAGCACCTTTATTTCCCATTTGATCACAATAATTCGGTGCACTAAAAACCGTAACAACTCTTCCATTAGCTTCTTCTTCATAGCCATTATCTTTAACTTCATGAGACCTAACAACAACATCTAATCCATTATCATCTAAAAATTTATGGGCAATATCAGGACCAAAACATATCCCAACTCCACGTTTTGATGGATGGCGCCCATTAACTTTTATAGGATCAGCCCATAGTATATCACACATAATTCCTGAATCAGGAGGTTCACGAACTCTATCAATTGCTTCAATATCAGAAAGTTTAACCCCATCTTGTGTAAAAAGTCCTCCATGAACAACCATAGCTTTATTGTTTATAACAGCACAAAGAGGTAGGTTACAAAAGGTTTCACTAAATAATTCCATAACATCTAAATCATATTTATGTTTGACTTCACCTTCAAAACCATACATTTTATTCATATTTCTAGTTTCATGATTACCTCTGAGTAAATGGAAATGTTCAGGGTAAACAAGTTTCCATGAAAAAAGTGTTAATATGATTTCTACTGAAAAAGACCCTCTGTCAACAAAATCCCCATTAAACAAATATGGGTTGTTTTCACTTGGGTAACCATTAAGTTCAAAAATATTACAAAGATCAAAATATTGTCCATGTACATCTCCACAAACATTGAATTCTAAATTATTTGGCACTTCAATTCTTATAAGCGATTTGTATCTTGCTAGTATATCTCTTATTCTTTGTATGATAATAACAGCATATTTTTTATGTAATAATACTTGGTTTTTATAATTTCTCATAAGTTCTAATACCCATTCTCTTGTCATAGTCTCAGGTAAATGTAAGCCTTTATATGTATCATTAATCACAACATCTTCAGGGTTTATAACTTTGACATGATGATCTCTGGCAAAACACTCAGCAAATCTCATAGCTTTGTACTCTTTTTGAGCTATTGTGAGCTTTTGTCTTGCTTCTTTATCGCTTGGGAATTTTTGACATACAGTTTTCAAGTCATTAATAGCATCTTTGAATTTACCCATTGAAAACAATGCAGATCCTCTTCGATAATATGCTTTTACATAGTTTGGATCAGCTTCTATTGCCCTTGTTGCATCAGCTTCTGCAAAACCATAGTTTTCTAGCTTGAGATTTGCAACTGAGCGATTTGCATAAACTATTGCTGAGTTTGGATAAACATCTAGAGCTTTGTTATACCATTCAATTGCTTCAGAGTACTTGGCAAGTTTGAAGAAATCATTTCCTCGTTGTTTGAATTCTTCGAACTCAGGAGTTGTGATACACTCGACCATTTTTAACCAATATTAGATATGGGTGCTTTTTGATTGTGAGAATTAGATTTTAGAAGATTTCGAGAATAGTGAAGGATAAGATTTTTAGGAGTTTTTTGGAAAATGGGAGGTGGGATAGAGGCTTGGATGATGGATGGGCAGTAGAGAAGGTTTAGGTTAAAGAAATTTATTTTTGAGTTAGTTTTATATTGATGTGGATTTTGAATGATTTGAATTTATTTTATAGTGATTGGGGAATTGGAATGGATTTTGGTAGTTTAAGTATATTTGAATTAAAAAAAAAAAATAAAGGTGATGGAAATATTTTATGAAGAATGATAGAATTAGAATATAGCTTTTTATTTATAGAATATAATCGTCAGCATGCTAAATAGAATGAAAATATCATTGGTGGAGTTTATAATGTTAGGATGATTTATTATAAGTATTTTAATATATAACAGATTTTTGATATAACTCTATCAAAACTGCAAAGATTTTTATCTTAAATCAAAATACATAAATTATATATAAAAACCAGTATCAAAATTTCTAGTAAAATGAAAATCTCAAGTTAAAAGCTTTTAAAAATCAAACCTTTTGCATACTGAAAATCTTTATTTTATATACAATACATCTAATCATATATGGATATCAAATAAAGTTGTTAAACTAATAAAAGTTTATATAATAATTGATTAGTTATTTAGTTGAAGTTCTTAAAAAATACAGCCAATTATGTGATATAAAAATGACAGAAAAAAAGCTTATTGAATTCCTTTCAGAAGAAAGTGAAAAAATGGGTAATGAATGGGTTGATGAAAAAATTGGCTTTGATACTGATATATGTGGTTGGAAAGAGATTCATGGTAACACTATTTCCAAACAACGTACCCAGCCTGAGCCGGTGAGATTTCGTATCAGGACCATTGAAAACCGAAGCCACCTAAATCGTAGTAATTCAAGTACAAGCCAACTAAGCACAATAAGTTCAAGTAATGGTAGTAGAAATGGTTCACCTGGTAATGAATCTACTAGAAATACTAAAAAACAAGGAAATCCAGATCAGATCAAGAAAAAACAAGAGGCTTTTATTCTTTGTCACCCACCTGAAGATGTACCAATATTAGCTCCTGTACCTCTTCCTACAAGTTCTATAAAAATTCATAAGCCTCCAAGACCTAGAAAGCAAAGAAAACCTATAAAAGTTTTTAAACTTCCAAAGGTAGATCAGAATAATGAGGAATAAAAAACAGTGATTTATGATCCTTGTGTATAAGTTTAATAAGTTAGAGGATTTTAAAGCTTTATATAGGGGGTTAAATGTTGTAGATTTTTAATTCAATAATTTAATTGGTATGGTTTTATTTGTATAGAGAGTTGTGGATTATATGAAGTTTATGTATATGTTTTAATGTTTTAATTTGATATGATTATTGAGGATTTAGATGATGATTAAATAATTTTTGTTATTTTTGGTAAGAGTGAGGATGAATTTATGATTGTTGTTTTTATTTAATATGATTAAAATGTATATAGGTTTAATATAAGCCTTAGATATAGTAAATGTAATATATTTAAGATTTTGTGTTGGCTTTGGAAGTTAAATACATTTTTATATAAAATCATAGAAATTGTGGTAGAATGAAATTTTTTTGATTTTTTTTTTAAGTTTGGATCAGTCTATAAAGTATAAATTTATAAGGATTATTGTAAGAAGAAAAAGTGAAGTATGCTTAGTAAACAAGCTTATTTTATTTGGTTTTCTATTTAAACTAATAACTTAGTATTGTTATCTAAATTAACGATATCAAATACTCCATCTCCATACACCAACTCCAAAACCCTTCAAAAATTCATTAATATTTTCTCACAAACTTCCAACTTCCTCATCATCTATTCTACAAAACCTAATAAAAAACATAAAATTCCTACAAATTCTCAAATCATCCTTCATCTGATAAATTTGTAAATAAAGTTTATTAACTAAACTAATTATCCTCAACCCTGCTCTGACCTTCTGACTTATCCTGAAAAACTTTCTTGAGTAAATTCTTATTCATCTTAATCTCATCTTTATTCATAACCAATTTTTTCTTTTTCATATTCTTCTCATCCATCTGCGATCTTAAAATATCAACATGCATCATATTAAGTTGTTTTTCTCTCATTTTCCTTTCATCTTCCATTTTATAAAACTCATCTGCATCTTTTTTCCACATATCCGCTTGTTCATCGTGATTTTTCTTTTCCATAATTTTCCTTTTATTTTTTTCATCTACTTGTTTATCAAGTATTTTCCTTATATCTTGTTTTTGTTTTTTTAATTGTAACATTCTCCTTTCATCTTCAGCTTTATCTAATAATTCTTTTTCTTCAATTTGTTTTAACAACATCAAATCTTCTTCATGATTTTTTTGCTTTTGTTCTTTAAGTACAGTATCAGCCATACGAGCCATAAGCAATTGTTGTCTTTCTTCTCGAGCTTTTATTTCATTTAATCTATCTTCTTCTTGTTTATCAAGCATTTTTGCATAGTCTTCCATAGACTTTATATCGTTTTGCCTTTCGAATTCTTTGATTTCCATTTGCCTTTTTTTGTTTTCCTCGTTTTCTTCCATCATTTTTAGCATGTAAATACGTTCATCTCTTCTTTTTTCTTCAAATGCTGCCTGATCTGCTTTAAGTTCATCTTGAAGTCTCATGACTAATTTTTCATCAAGTTCCCTTTGTTGCCTTTCATCAAGTTTTTTTCTACGTTTTTCTTCACCTAATTGTTTATCTCTTAATAATTTTTCTTGCATAACTTTTTCTCTATACATAAGATCTCTTTCTTTTTCTTTAAGTTCCATCATTTCTATATTCCTCTTTTGTGCTTCATCATATAAACGTTCTTCTTCCTCTTCACTAAGTTTTTTACGATTTTTATCATTAAGTTGTCGATCTAATTCTCTTTTAAGTTTCATTTTATTTTCTATTTCTCTTCTAAGTCTTGCTTTTTCTTCTTCATGGAACATCATTGTATCATATTCAAGTATGGCAGCCCACTCATCCTCATTATCTTCAGGGACAAATTCTGAAGTTTTTGCAGAGGATCTCATTGATGATGCTACCGACATTTTATCTGAACCTTTAACTGAGTTTTTTGAACTACGAACACTGGGAGTTACGTATTTTGCCTGGGGTTCAGATTTGTGAGAGACGGATTTTTGGTCCGCTTCAACTTTTTTCTTGATTTTATCATCGAGTTTCTGTAGGTTTGCTTCGGTTAAAGTTTCTTGTTTCATGAAATTCTCTACTTCTTTGTCGATAAACCCGGCTTCATTACCGTATTTTTTTTTGAACTTGTTTACGAGAAGACCTTTTAGCTCTTCACGTTCTTGGAGTTTTAAAAGACGTGCCCTTTGCTGCTCTGATAATTTTGTTGCTGCAGTTTGAGTAGCTTTTGGGGGTACTTTTGGATAAGACATTTATATTTTGTTTTTAAAGCTTTGGAGGCAAAGAAATTGTTTTTTATTTGAGTTTTATGTGTTATGGTAAGAGTTTGGAAATTATAAATTGAAAGAATGATATTTGAATTCTAGTGTATGTTATTATTAAATTGAGGTTAAAGAAGATAGAGCAAATTTATTGTAGGAGAGATTTTGAAAAATGCTAAAGCATTTTTAGAGTGTGAGGAATTAAAAGGTATAAGATTGTATATTCATTTTGTATATCAAGATCTAGTAATTTTATTGTTTAGTTTTAAATATATTGAATCATAATAAATATATTAAATTCTCCTTTAATAATAATTATAATTACACAAATTAATTTTTGAATATTTTTCATTGGAGTACATACAAAACTTTAATCTTATAAAAAATAATTAAACTCACACAACATATTCAATTTAAAAGCTAACCAAAAATAGCACAAAATATAAAATATACAATCAAAACTTTAATAAACATATAAGCACATCACAACTCCTTTTTAAAACCAAATCCAAAATTTACCCTAATTTTTTCCAATTTCCACCCATAACAAAACCTAAAAATTATTTTTCTAATTCCCAACATAAAACCAAAAAAAAAATCAACCAAATAACCGACTGCAATAAAAAATTCCAAAATCTTATCTAATACTTCTCCATCCATAAACCAATACACAAATTTTCCATATTATCCATCTCTAAATAAATCCTCTCTATTCTAATCTATCTACCAGCCCAATCTTTCAATCTATAAACCCATATAAAATTTTTCTCATTCCAAAACCTTTTGTCAAAAAAAATTTTTCATCAAAAGTTTAAAAAATCTCAAGAAAACTTCTTCAGTACCTAATATTAATTAGCCGTAAACTTTCTTAGTCATGACCTTATAGAAATCTTCGAAGGTAAGCTCTGGTGAACCTAAGCTTGAAATTCTTTCGAGAGCATGGGCAAGTTCTTCTTCAGTCATACTTTCTCCTAATTCTCTTGCAACTCTTGTTAGAGCTTTAAGAGTAATATGGCCAGTGCCTTCAGCATCAAAAAGATCTAAGATTCTTTGAACACCTTCTTTGGATTCTCTGTTACCTAGTCTATCATTAACATGTCCTAAAAATGAGTCAAAATCAATCTCAGCACCAAGTTCTTCAATACCAGCTAAAAGCCTAAAGATAGTTGGTGATTGATCTCTACCTAATGAATTAAGTGCAGCCTGAACTTCTTTAGGATCAATTGTCCCAGAGCTATCTAAATCGAATAAATCAAAGGCCTCTTTGCAATCTTTAATCTCATCTTCAGTCAATTTGATATCGACTACAGGCTTAGATTGCTTTGCTGGCTCTTTTCCCTTGACTACCTTTTTAGACATTATATTTATTAACCATTAAAATTAAAATTTAAAAATCCATGCATTTTAGTAACAAGTCAAATGGGAATTTATGTTAAAAGGAAAAATATTAGAAAGATTTTGTGGTTTTTTTGTTGTTATAATTGTTTTATGAGTTGGGAAAATTGAATTTTTATATTGTTTTGATGAAAATAATTTTTAGAGGAATTGTTGAGGTTTAAAGTATGAAATATTAAGTTTTTATGAGGAAATGTATATATTTTAAGTTTTTATGTATGTGATTAAGGTTTATTTTATGATAAGAGATGCTTTGATTTGATATTAAGTTTAGTATGAAGATTGGTTGTTTAGTATGTTAAGATAATTAGAATAAAGATTGGCGATATGAGGGAATTTTGATAATTTTAATTTTTCTTTGGGCAAATGATATGAGAAATTAAGGGATTTGCGTATTTTTATGATGAAATGATACAATTTTACTTGTATATGGCTATTTAACTTCATAGAGGTCTAGTAATGCATTTATGGGCTTATTTTAAAATTTAGGAATTTTTTATAACAATTAAGGTCTGTACAATCCTCAATTAATTTTAGATTTTTTTCTTATTCGTATTTAAATTTTTTCTGTAGTACTATTAGTAATTAAAATTACTTTTTTGTATCTTTATAGATTTCTCTGATCTATGAATTTCATCAGTTCAATATTCTTAAGGATTATTAAATTATTAAGGTTTTATTCAACTATTTATATAAATGTTTGAGTTATAAATGCAATAAATATAATAAACAAAATTTCAAGATGCATTTGAATTACAAATTATGTAGGTTTTTAAGTTATAAAGATTAAAATATGAAAAAGTGTATAGTAAAATATATATTTTCCCTGCTACCAGCATGAACCAGAAAATTCATTAGTAAATTTTAAAGCTTTCAATATATTGCAAAAGCTAAAATCCAAGAGCAGATATATGATTGGAATCAAAAAGTAAAGGTATAGAAAGCCTAGTTTAACACAAAGTTCATACTGTATATCGAAAAAAAAATCTATTATATACAAAACACATAATAAAATGGTGAAAAAGTTCATTAAAGACAACGAAAACCATAAAAAGGAAAAGAAACAATGTGAAGATTTGTATATGAAGCTCAAAAAACTTAGAAAAAACTTCATCGCTCCAGTTGATGAAAGGATACAAGAATCTACTAACAACTCAGATTTCGGTTCAGAAGATTTTAAATTTTCAGTGTTCGTTAGGCTGATTATCGGGTCAAGGACAAAAGATTCAGCCGTAGCAAAAAAAATAGAATATTTAAAAAGTAAAGGACTTACTATAAACTCAATACTAGATCATAGTCAAGAAACTTTAGCTTATGAGTTAAAAGGTGTAAGTTTTCCTAACAACAAAGCGAAATACTTAATAAAATCTGCTAAAATCATAAAAAACAATTATAATGGGATTATCCCTGATACATATAAAGATTTAATATCTTTACCTGGATTAGGTCCACGTACTGCTAATATGTTTTTACATATTTGCTATGGTAAAACTGAAGGTATAATTGTTGATTCTAATATTCATAGAATAGCAAATAGACTTGGGTTAGTGAAAACAGAAACAGAAAAACAAACACAAAAAGAACTGGAAAAAATAGTCCCAAAAACCCAATGGAAGGATCTTTATGTGAATTTACTTGGCTTTTCACAAGTTTTTTGCTCAGTTAAAAACCCTGATTGTGAAAAATGCCCAGCATCAGATATATGTGATTATACTAAAAAATATAGGAAAATCGAATTTTAAATGTGCATTTTCTGATAATTTAATAATAAATTCGAATATATTTTGTGTTAATTTTGATGAAGTAAATGAGGTAGTTTAAATAATACTTAGATAAAAAAGTATAATTTATTAACAAAAATTTATATTAAAGTGGGAATATTTTAAGTCTTTAAGGAAATATGGAAAAATTTCTATAAATGGAGTCAGAGCTTGTATATAGCATACCAATCCTAGGGTTTTATAAAAAAAAAGATAAAAACAACACAAATGTTTCAGTTAGTATAGAAAGTATGAAAGAAAAATATGATCAATTGATTAAAATTATTGATGCCGCCCCTTATAATTATAGAACTTTAAAAAATAGTCATCCTAATCACAATTATAAGTATATGGATGACAATGGAAATTATATTAAAGTTATAGATGAAGCAAGTTATAGAGAATCTCTTAATTTTACAAATGGGTTGTTTCATTTATATAAAATCAAAAAAATTATACAAAGAGGAGGGGTGGTATCTATCAAGGAACAAAAAAAAGATAAATGGTTGTGCCAGTGTCAAATTATACATCGATCATCAAAAATGATTTGTGAATACTGCAAGAAAGTTCGTCCATAAAGTTATAAAATAATAATTAAGATTAATTCATTAGCGAAAATTTAGTAATTTTGACTTGAGTATGAGATATAATTATATTGTTTTAATAGTATTATGGAAAATATATTAAGATAGCTTTATATAAACTCATGATTTTTATATAATGATTTATTAGTTTAGTTAATAATATCTGTAAAGTATGCTTATATATATAAATCTATAATTGTTATAGGAGAAATCTATAAGAAAACTTTCTATTTGGCTATTTAGTTTTCCTTGTCTTACTTTATAATCTACATATGCTAACTTTATTACTTAATTTGACTAAAAATCCCTATTTCTTCTTAAATATCTTTTATTCATGACAGCTTAAAACAAGCATTATTTATCTATATCTTCTTAAATATCTTTTATTCATAACAACTTAAAAAAAAAGCATCAATCCTATTTATATCTTCTTAAATATCTCTTATTCATGATAGTTTAAAACAATTACCTTATCATCTCCATATTTTACAATTATAACTCAATAATCTCTATATAAAAACTCACACAATTAGGATATTAAATCCCATCTCCCAATCACAAAAATAAAATTCACCCCTTCACAAATAAAACCAAAAATTCTTAGAAAAAACAAAAATTTCATGCCTATAAAAATGAAAAAGTCTCTAACAAACTTCAATGTAAAAGAGACTCCAAAAAAGAGATCAAGTAGTATGTCTACCATTAGCATCAATGAATTCTCTCGTTTTTCTCAACAACTAAGTCTTTTAACTGAAGAACTCGCTATGCTTAAAAAAGAAAAAGAAACTCTAATTGAATACAATTCCCAATTGACTAAAAAAATCGAAGACTGTAAAATTCATAACCAATCCTTATCAAGTAATCATGATAAACTACATAATGAATCTAAAAGTATAAATAAATCATTACAAAGATTCGAGCAAACAAGAGTAAAAAACTTGAAAACTAGTAAAGAAAGTCAAGATAATATAAATAAATTAGAACAAATTATTGATGATCTTTGTAAGCTTAAAGAAGATTTATTAAAAAGACATAGAAAAGAGTCAAATAATGTTAAGAGATTACAAGAAGTTGTCACGAGAATGAGAAATGAATTAGCTTTACAAGAAAAAGATAGGGATAAGTTGAGAAATGATGTGAATTGTAGTAATAAACAGATTGAACAGTTGGAGGAAAGGGTTGAGAGATTGGAGAATTCTAATATGAATTTTATGAAAAAAATTAAAGTGAGCATAATTAGAGGTTAGTTTTAGAGAAAAATTGGTTTGGCTATGGTGATGAAGTTTTTTTGAGGTTGGGAAGTGAGTTTTTTTTGTGAGAATGTAATTGATTATGATTTCTGATGAGGTTATAATAATAATGGATGGTTTACTTTGCGCTTGAGTACGCCTTTGATGAGCTCATAAGGTATATGTTGTATGAAATATAAAAAAGTAGTTAGGAAAATGAAAATGAATAGATATAGTTTATGTGATTGATGGTTATAGTTGGTATTTTTTATGCTAGCTAAAATAATTTCTATGTTTATAATTGTATTAAAAATTTTTTTTAGTAGTCTAGGACATAAAAAAATATCAAAGGTCATTCAAGAAGTTTTTATATATTTCCAAATATATTATAAAAAAAAGCATACATCACAAATAACTTTCACATAAACTCCTACAAAGCCATAAAAAATCCATAACAAAACCTCAAAATTTTCCTTATCCATCTTTTTCTCAGCACATTCTCCATAACCTCTACTATTCTATCAAACTCCCATCCAAACCCCATAACACATCTTTTTCATAATTCCTATAAATGAGTAATTTTGGTTCTCTACCAAATTTTCTATTAGGTCTAAGTATTTTCAATGAATCCTCTCAACTTATAACTCAAACCCATCCATACGAAACATCAGAATCCAGTTTTTATTCCCAACGAAATAAAACCATGGGTAGCATAGAATTCCAAAAACTCGTTGAAGGAAAAATTACTTTAAAATATTATCCTAAAGATCAAAAATACATATCCGAACATAAAAACATAGAAAACAACATTCAAATTAGCTCAGGAGCTCCTACAAATCGATCATTACAAAAACACCCAATAATTCGTTCTGTATACAAATCCAAACCTATAACAAATAAAATCTCATATCGTCATAATTCTAAAGAAAATGAAATACCTATACAAAAAACTATTAAAATACAAGAAAAAATTAGAAATGAACTTTTGTACCTAAACAGAATGAAAAAAATCATTATATTATGAGATGTATAAGGAAAAATTTAAGAGAAGATGAGAAAAAAACTAGTAACTCATTTTGTGAATCAAATAGTCTTTTTCATAGACTAATACAAAAAGTTCTTGATATTAGTACCATGCCTAAGCCCATGAGGTTTAAAAAAAATATTGAGAATGAAAAAGTTGTTAAAAAACATTCGGAAGCTACTGAAAAAACGATTAGGACTGAAAGTAGGGCGTGGATGAAAAAACGTGGTAGTGTAGATGAATATAAAGATAAGAATACGGCAAAATCTATTGTTAAAATGTTGGATCCTGAAGGTTGTGGGGATATACCTACTGAAAATTTAGTTAAGTTTTTATTGGAAATTTGACTGTCCATACATCCACAGAAGGCTAGAGATGTTTTGCAGATTATTTTGAGGAAGGATTATGCCAATTTTAGATTGAAGTATGATGATATTAACTATTTGTATAAAGGAGATCATAAGACTAATATTACCTTGAAATTTTTGAATGAAGAGGCTAAATTGATAGGCTGAATAAAGCTGATGGGATGAAAATTGACACTTCATTGATATCTGTTGGAGAACAACTTGCAGTGTTAAGTAATTGGTGGATTGGAATAGATAAACAAGGCCGAAATCAAGTTCCAGTAAACAATGTTGCTAAATTCCTAGCTCACAAAAGCATAGCAGGAGATTCTCATGAAGGTCGAAAATTAGTCAAAGAAGTAGTGAACAACGACTTACAATTTATAGACAAAGACCAATTCCCAATGATTTTTACAAAGTCAATGATACGGTGGGTACTTATAAATGTTCATAAAAAATTTACAAACGAAGAATGGAAAGAACTTAATTATTCCCCTGCTTTTAAAATAGCTGTCTCAAAAGAAATCTTATTATGGCTGGACTCAAGTGTCCAAAGCCTGGAGTTTCACAAGAAGAAGGGGCTCAAGTAATAAATACAATAGAAAAGTATAGAAAAATACTCAGGGAGGCCAATAAGAAAAAAAAATTATAATGATTTTGCTGAGTATTGGAGCCAACAAATAATAAAAAAAGATGAAAAGCCACAAAGTCGTATAAAAATCAGTATGCTAGAAAAAGTTGTTTAAGGTGATCGCCCTTGGTCAGTACCATCAATGAGACTTGAGATTGAAAACAACTTTTCTAAAAAGTTTCAAAAATTCGTCAACTCTTGATGTATAAATTTTAAATGAATCTAATAAATTATATATTAAAATATGTAATTTTAATTGTTTGTAAACTATGAATGAGTGGTTTTTATAATAAGTCCTTAGATTTTTCTATGTTTTCTTTTTATGTTTTTAATAAAATTACATATTATTCCTTGATTTATTGTTATATTGGTCGTGCTTATTAATAGTAAATTTTTATATCTTCACAAAAATCAGCACTAGATCATTGTAAATCATTTATAATTTTAATCTAATATTGGAATAAAAATTTTAATATTTTTTTCTTGGGTAAATGCTATGAATTTTAGAGCTGAGGAAGCTTAAATTTTTTTAGACTATGCAATATTGAGTTTTAAATTTTATGATAATCCGAATATAACAAGTTTATATAAATTACATATCTTCTGTTTACCTATAAACCCGATCAAATTATCTAAATTAAATAATAAAAATATTTATATACCGAAACTTATCCTAAAAAGAGCCTATAATTATAAATACTAGCCTCATACCTCAAAATTATAAAAAAATTCTTCATCAATTTTCTTCTTACTAAAATATCCCAAATCTTTTTTTCTAATAAAAATATTCCCATATCTATCAAAACAATGAATAAAATCCAAACTTTTGAATCCTCTCCAAAAAAGCTTTATCAAAACCAAGAATTAACAAAAAAACTATACAATGAGCGTCTGGAACATCAAAAACTCATAGACGAACAAGAATTAAATCATAGAAAACACTTATTTCAAGAAATTGATTCTTACAAATCTCGAAAAACTCTAGCAGCTAATAAACAACTAGAAGAAAAGCAGTTAAAACTTATAGAATTGTCGCAAAAAATAGAACTTAAGAAAGAAAAGCTTAAAAATATCACTGATCAAAAGATCCTAGAGCAGAAAAAACCTTTGTATATACAAATGGAAGAAAATTATAAGCAAAATATCCTCATACCAGAATTAGAGCAGAAAAAGGCTCAAATTGCTAAGAAAAAACTTTTATATCAGCCTTTAGACCATGAAGAGCTCCTTGAACATATGAAAAAATACAAAGAAATAGCGAAAATTGAAGAGTTTCGAAGGAAGAAAGAAATGCAAAAAAAGGAAATCGAAGCTGAACTAAACATGGCCAGTCCGATTTATTTCTCAAAATTCATGCTTGCAGTAGAACAACAGGAGAAAAAAGATAGAACCGATTATGAAAATGCTAAAAACGCAGCTAAATTTAACACAAACAAACGCAAACAGTATTCAAAAATAGTCAAAGAAGTCTTCCCTCCTATAATAGACATAAAAAAACAACTTTATTTTTCAGAAGGATTCATGAAAAATCAACCTAAAAAACTCTTTACCACAAAACAAAGCCTTGAAAGTTTACCTATTAAAAATGAGATTTTTGAAACTGAGGTCAAATCCTTGTCTGAAGCAGTTTTTAAACCTCACAAATGGAAAAAAAACTCTATGATTCCTGAAGAAAAACCTAAAAAAGTATTTGTAAAAATAGACTATCTGACTGAAAAACGTAAAGAACGTGAAGAAAAAGGCCTGCCTATTGATCAAGATGTGGATTGGGTAAAAGAGGTTGGACAAGGGAAGTTGGATTATAATAAAATTGAAAAAATTAAAGCGAAAGCAGCAAGGATTGAACAGAAAGCTTTGAGGCAAGAAAGGTTGATGAATGTGGTTAGGAATACAAGTTCTAAAGGACTTGCAGCAGCTAGACAAGTGAATGATATGATTATTTCGTCAATAAAAGCTAAACTAGCGATATTAGAAAAAGTTGCACCAAGTTAACTAGTATAGCTATATGGTAGTAAGGTCTAATAAATACTTCAAATCCTATGTTTGTTTACTTAAATATTTTATTATTAACTAAATTACTCTTTTCATGAATATAAATCCTGCTTTGTAGGATTTTTTACCTAATTTCATTTTTTGTTGTATTTATACAGTAATTATATGCATCTTCGATGATTTTCATTCTAAGAATAACTTCAAGTAGACCGGTCTTAGTTTTCAGGTTTTGACAATTGAAGTTGTGTTGAATTTTTTCTGTGATTCTTCAGCAAGTAACTTAAAAAATATTAAATACTATAAAATCGGTATTATTAGCTAAGTCAAAGAACATATGCTTGGCACAATATGCAAACAGTTTTGAAAAAAATACTTCAAATTTACCAGATTTTTAGGTTTCCATTACATTTGCAAACAATCAATGATCCTTTAATTAGATATCTGCTGCTTGGTAGTAATTTCCTTAATATAAATGAATAAAATGCAAACTAAAATATTCTTATTTTAAGATTTTATTAAGGATATTGCGTGATTAGTAAAAATCTCTTAACTCTTAAAAAATTCTATTGCCTTAAATAAGTATTTTAATTATAAATTTATTCTAAATCTGGATTGATCTGACGTGAAAGCCTTGCTGAATCTCAAGAAACTTAAAATAAAACTTTTTCCACTTTGCATGGTCTAATTTATCACCATATAAATTTGCCATATTATTATAAATCGATGCTAGATCTGGATGAAGTGGCTGTAGAATTTGCTCTTGAATATTAAGACACTTTAAATAAAACTCTTCGCTCTTTGTATAGTCTGCTTTTTTTCTACATAAAACTCCCATATCATTATAAATCGATGCTAGATCTGGATGAAGTGGCTGTAGAATTTGCTCTTGAATATTAAGACACTTTAAATAAAACTCTTCGCTCTTTGTATAGTCTGCTTTATCACTATATAAATTTCCCATATTATTATAAATCGATGCTAGATCTGGATGAAGTGGCTGTAGAATTTGCTCATTAATATTAAGACACTTCAAATAAAACTCTTCGCTCTTTGTATAGTCTTCTTTATTACTATATAAAGCTCCCATATTATTATAAATCGATGCTAGATCTGGATGAAGTGGCTGTAGAATTTGCTCTCGAATATTAAGACACTTCAAATAAAACTCTTCGCTTCTTTCATAATTTGCAAGATAAATAAATATTTCTCCAATATATTCAAAAATACTAGAGATATCTTCTTTATTCTCATCCCCACTAATTTTATTTGCTTTATCAACCATTTTTTCTAAAATCTGCTTTGCCTCTTCAAAATCAAACTCTAATTCTAATATAGCATGTATTAAATTGTAGCAGATATATATTTCCTTAATACTATCAAGTTTTTTTTCTTTTACAAAATTTTTTACATGAGGAAGCAATTCTTTAATCTGTTCCAATTTTATTTTTTCAATATGCATTTTACGATCAACTTTGAAATTTTTATAATAATAATGGATTAGCGAATCTTTCATACTGCCTTTATTTTTACTTCTGATGAATTCCATTATAATTTGATGAATGCTCCATTTTCTTTTACTATTTATGTTTACTATATAGCATCCTATAAGTTGAGATCTGATTCTTCCCCATTCTTTCACTCCGAATTTTTCCACAAGAATAGTTTTTATAGAATCTTCAGGAATATCTTGTGGCTGGAAATAGCTTAGTAGCTCAAGGGTCTCTTCATTAATTTTGCTAACAACTGACTCAAGTGTTTTAGCTGTTGCTTCTTCTTCTGTTAAATCTTGAATTAATTCAAGATATTCTTGTATTGAGAACTTATTTTTTTTAATGCTAGCAACACTTTGTCTAAGGCCTAATGCAAACCCATTCCATCTTTGAGCTAAAGCTTTGATACTTTCCTCATTTTCATCATGCTCAACTAGTCTCAATCTTAAATAATCCTCTGATTTAGTATAACTTAGAGGTCCAAGTTCTATGCGTTCTTCCCAATCTGTGCTTCTAGAAGTAATTAAGTATTTAATATTCTCACTTGTTACATAATAATCATTTAACTGAGTTTTTTCTTCTAAATTATCGAAAATCAGTAGCACCGACTTTACTATTTTTTGAGATTTCAGGAAAATCTTAAAGTTTTCAAGTGTATCATTATCTTTACAAATCCCTAACTGGGTTGCTAAAGAAACCAAATCAAGGGTTATACTATCACTTTTTATCACCCATATTATTTGATAGCATTTTTTGAAATCATCTGCATATTTTAAAGCAACTGAAGTTTTGCCCATTCCTCCCATACCTGTAATCTCGCAGATATTATTATTTTGCAATCTCTTATGAATTTCCTGTATGATTTCTTCTCGTCCTACAATCAAATCAGTTGAATACTCTTTGTTTGTTATAAAATCCTCTTTCTGTTGAAATATTCCAACTAGGCTTTCTCTTGGCTTGTCTAAAATTTTTGGAGATAATCCTAGAATAATTTCTACTCTTGAATCTTTCTCATCTAATTTTATAGCCTCATGAAGTTTGTTTGCTGTTTGGAAAATGTCGCTATTCCAATGTCCTCTCAATGATCTCAAAATATTCACTACCTTTTCTTTTATTTGCCATGCTTTATTCTGTTTTATGTTTGGCAAATGAGTTTTCAAGACATTTAAAACAAAAGCTTCACTGATTTTTTCTTTCTTCATACAATTTTCGAAAAAATCTAACAGAATATGAGCCTCTTCCCATCCTAATTGATTAATTTTTTCAAGTTCTTTTTCTATAAGACACTGGGTTTGTTCTTGCAAATTGGTAGACTCAGCGTTTTCTTTTTCAAAAATCTCAAATTGAAAAGCATATTTATGGAACCCACCCCTTAATTTGTTGCTAGTTCTATCAAAATAATCAACTACTTTCATAAGAGCAGGGACAGGGTCAAGATTTCTTAATCCAACAACTACAGTTAGAACTTCTTTTGATTCTTTTAATATTTTTTGCCACCATTTTTGAGTATCATGAGCTTCATATATGAGTTTTTTTATAATTTCAACCTCGACTAAAGTGCATAGTTCAGGTAAAAGTTTTTCATTTCTGTTTATGATTTTAATAACTTTATCAAATTTGCTTATTTTATCCTTTTTATCTAATTCTGTCATTGACACAACATTTTGATTCTTAATAAAATAAACTAATAGAAACTTTCTTGCAATTGACGCAACTGCAGCTCTTACTTCAAAGTATTCAGGCTGGGTCCAACATTCAGTTGCATCAAAATTTTCTAAAAGTTTCATGGCGACTACATATGGACCTGCACATTTATGAGGGTTGATTTTTTCAAGACTTAAAACTTCACTATGTTCAATAGTCATTTCTTTCATTGATTGAGATATATTTTCTGCTAATTCAAGGGCTTTTTTTTGATTTTCTCTTAGTTCATTTAAGATAGATTGATCATTACTTAAAATGGATGAAATTGTCGCATTTTTTTTCCTTAAGACGCAAGCCCCACCTCCTTTTAGTCCTTCTAAGTATTTTACTTCAAGTGTTGTAGGATTTAAAGAAAATCTTGATGATGCCCAAGCAGATCTTTTAGTCATCCAGATAAACATGTTGATTGGCAAGCCCAAGACTAAACCTGACCATTCTTTAAGGCTCTGAAGGTCTTTAGAATAGGCTTTGATAGTATTGTTGAAGCAATACATTTTGATTGAGTACCGTTTATCAAGCACCAGCTCGATGATGTTTGTCGAGGCAAATTTCATTTTTATAGGCAATTTGGCGCCGGCTTTTATCGTAAATTTTTGGGTTTTGGACTCTTTTAAAGCTCAATGCTTTTTAATTTTATGATGTTTTAAATAGAAAGCTACGTGATTTTTTTAATAAAAATACTTGGCTATTCGATTTATGTGCAAAGAGTTTATTAAGATTTTTAAAATCTTCAAAGGATTTTTGGTGCTTAGACTTGACTGATTATCACTTTATATTATATCTTAAACCTATATCTATGTTAATAAAGCTATATTTTCAATTATATAAGCTTTTATGTTCTCAAAAACGTAGTAGTTAGTCTTAGAAAAGCAAAAATCTGTGTAATCTCGAAATTGTTGTCTAGGCATCACATTTCTTTCACATAATCATCCAGTTTCTTGATTTCTATTAAAGGTATCTTGGGTTTTTGGCAATTTGATAAGAACTTTAGCTTTTTTATTGTTCTTATTCAAGTTTTCTCTTTTTTTTTCTTGTTTTAAAAGCCTTATCATGCTTAGATTTTTTCCTTGGAAATTTTAGTTATGCTTGCTTGGATTTTAATAAACTTGCTTAAGTTACTTATAACCAAGAAGTTAGATAAAATGATATGAATTCTAAGTATTTAAGTTGAATCTAAGCTAAAATTATTCAAAAATTATTTGATGCTTTGACAAGTATAATTTGATGCAAGTTCTAATAAATATTTGATTGTTTAGAGAAAGATTTATTGAGAAATCTACAAGTATTTATAATTACAGTCTTATGCTGATGATTACAAGAAGATTTTATAAAAATCAAATCAAAAGTTTATAAAGAAATTAGTGACATATTGACATAATGGCATATTTTACACACTTGATATATTAGATATATATAGTAAGAAAAACTTTAATAATAAAAATTATATTTATAATATATTGTCTATACTACAAATAAAGTTTAATTTATGTCAGCTTTTAAATAATCTTATTTTACCTTAATATTTATTAGATAATCGCTTTAAAATGCTTTATATAGAAAAAATAGGGTGCTAGTTACTATTGATTTTTATGTCAGATTCTACCTAAGACTAGTTTAAAATATTCTTATTTTAAGATTTTGTTTAGAATGTTTCGTGATTAGTAAAAACTCTTAACTCTAAAAAAATTCTATTACCTTAAATAAGTATCTTAATTATAAATTTATTCTAAATCTGGATAGATCTGAGGTGAAAGCTGCTCCCGAATCTTAAGATACTTCAAGTAAAACTCTTCACTTTTTGTAGTTTCTGTTTTATTGCTATATAAAAGTCTCATCCCATTATAAACCCTAGCTAAATCTGGATGAAGCGGAGGTAAAATTTGTTCTCTAATTTTAAGACTCTTAGTAAAAAACTCTTCACTCTTAGAATAATCTGTTTTTTTGTTATATAAAAGTCCTATTTTATAGTAAATATCTGCTAAATTTGAATGAAGTGGTTGCAGAATTTGCTCTCGAATATTAACACATTTTATATAAAAATCTTCACATTTCGCATAGTCCGCTATATTGTAGTATAACAGTCCTATATAATAATAAATATCGGCTAGATTAGAATCAAGCGGTGTCAAAATTTGCTCCTGAATCATAAGACCCTTCAAGTAAAACTCTTCACTTTTAATATAGTCTTTTTTTTCACTATATAAATTTCCTATACTAATATGAATAATTACTAGTCTTGAATCAAGTCTTTTCGGATCCTGTTCATAAATATCAAGACACTTCAAGTAAAATTCTTCACTCTTAGTATAATCTGATTTTCTATTATATAATTCTGCAATGGTATAATAAATATGTGCTTGATCTGGATGGTTTGGTCCTAAAATTTGGTCTTGAATTTTAAGACATTTAAATAAAAACTCTTCAGCCTTTAAGTAATCTTCTTTATAATAATACATAAGACCTATATAATTATAAAGAATAGCTAGATCTGGATGAAGAGGAATTAAAATTTGCTCCCTAATCTTAAGAGATTTCATAAAAAACTCTTCGCTTTTTATATAGTCAGCTTTTTCGTGGTATAGAATTCCAATATTAAAATAAATTATTCCTAGATCTTCATGATTTTGTGGCAAAATTTTCTCAGAAATCATAAGGCTTTTTAAGTAAAACTCTTCACTCTTTGTGAAATCTAAATTATTTCTGTATAATAATCCAATTCTATAATAAATTCCTACTAGATTTTTATCAAGTGGTTCTAGAATTTTTTCACTAATTTTTAGGCACTTCAAATAAAACTCTTCACTTTTGGCATAGTCTTTTTTGTTATTAAATAAGTTTCCTATGTTACTATAAATAAATATTAGATCTGAATGAAATTGTGGCAGAATTTCCTCACGAATCTTAAGACACTTCATGAAAAACTCTTCACTTTTTATATAGTCTCCATTATCATTATATAATTCTCCAATGTTATTATAAATAATTGCTAGATCTGAGTGATTTGATGGTAAAATTTGTTCACGAATATTAAGACTTTTAAAATAAAACATTTCGCTTTTTGTGTAGTCTGTTTTTTTGCTATATAATTTTCCTATATTAAAATAAATCGCTGATAGATTTTTATGAAGTGGTGGCAAAGTTTGCTCCCAAATCATAAGACTTTTCAAATAAAACTCTTCGCTTTTTGTATAGTCTTCTTTATCCATATACAAAACTCCTAGGCTATTACAAATATTTGCTAGATCTGGATGAAGTGGTTTAAGAATTTGTTGCCGAATTTTAAAGCATTTTAATAAAAACTCTTCACTCTTTGTATAATCTGCTTTTTTTACATACAAATCTCCTATTCCTTTATAAATAGATGCTAGATCTGGATGATTTGGTGGCAGAATTTGTTCTCGAATCTCAAGACACTTCATGAAAAACTCTTCACTTTTTATATAGTCTCCCTTGTCACTATATAACTCTCCAATGTTATTGTAAATCATTGCTAGATCTGGATGAAGTGATGGTAAAATTTGCTCACAAATTTTAAGACTTTTAAAATAAAATTCTTCGCTCTTTATGTAGTTTGCTTTTTTTATATATAATTTTCCTATGTTAATATAAATTGTTGATAGATTTTGATGAAGTGGTAAAAATTTCTCCCAAATCGTAAGACTTTTCAAATAAAACTCTTTGCTTTTTTTATAGTCTTCTTTATCCATATACAAAACTCCTAGGCTATTATAAATATTTTCTAGTTCTGGACTATTTATCATTTCAAGGCACTTTAATAAAAACTTTTCACTCTTTGTGTAATCCGCTTTTTTTACATACAAATTTCCTATTCCTTTATAAATAGATGCTAGATCTGAATGATTTGGTGGCAGAATTTGTTCTCGAATCTCAAGACACTTCATGAAAAACTCTTCACTTCTTTCATAATTTCCAATATTATAAAAAATATCTCCAATGTTTTCCCAAATATTAGCGAAATCTAAATTATCCTCAATAATTTTATTTGTTTTATCAATAATTTTATTTGCTTTATCAATAATTTTTTCTAAAATCTGCTCTGCCTCTTCAAAATTAAAATCTAATATTATGATTGCGCTTACTAAATTGCAGTAGATACTTATTTTCATGATGTTGTTAAACTTTATTTCTTTTACAAAATATTTTAAATGAGGAAATAATTTTTTAACCTGTTTCAATATATATTTTTCACTATATATATTAGAATCAACTCTGAAATTTTCATAATAATATTTGATTAGTAAATTTCTCATACTCTGATTATTTTTACTTCTGATGAATTCTATTATATATTGATCAATATTCCATTTTCTTTTAATATTTATCCTTACTATAAAGCATCTTATAAGTTGAGATCTGATTATTCTCCATTCTTTCACTCCGAATTTTTCCACAAGAATAGTTTTTATAGAATCTTCAGGAATATCTTGAGGCTGGAAATAACTTAGTAGTTCAAGGGCCTTGTTATTTATTTTGCTAGCAATTAATTCAAATGTTTTAGCTGTTGCTTCTTCTGATGTTAAATCTTGGATTAATTCAAGATATTTTTGAATTGAGAATTTATTTATTTTAATGCAAACAACACTTTGTCTAAGGCTTAATGCAATCCCATTCATTCTTTGAGCTAAAGATTTGATACTTTCCTCATTTTCATCTTGCTCAAATAATCTTAATTTTAAATAATCCTCTGATTTAGTATAACTCAAAGGTCCAAGCTCTATACATTCTTCCCATTCTGTGTTTCTAGAAGTAATTAAATATTTAATATTCTCACTTGTTGTATAATAATCATCTAATTGAGTTTTTCTTTCTAAATTATCGAAAATCAGTAACACCGACTTTACTATTTTTTGAGATTTCAGGGAAATCATAAAGTTTTCAAGAGTATAATTATTTTTAGAAATCCCTAACTTGGTTGCTAAAGAAATCAAATCAAGGGTTATACTATTGCTTTTTACCACCCATATTATTTGATAACATTTTTTGAAATCATCTGCATATTTTAAAGCAACTGAAGTTTTGCCTATTCCTCCCATACCAGTAATCATGCAGATATTATTGTTTTGAAATCTCTTATGTATATCCTGTATAATCTCTTCTCGTCCTACAATCAAGTCTATTGAATACACTTTGTTTGTTATAAAATCATCTTTAAATTGAGATATTCTAAGTTGACTTTCGCTTGGATTGTCTAAAAATTTTGGAGACAATCCTAGAATAATTTCTAATCTTGAGTCTTGCTCATCTAATTTCATAACCTCATAAAGATTGTTTGCTGTTTGGAAAATGTCGCTATCCCAATGTCCTCTCAATGATCTCAAAATATTCACTACCTTTATTTTTATTTGCCATGCTTTATTCTGTCTTATATTTGGCAAATGAGTTTTAAGAACATTTAAAACAAAGTCCTTATTGATTTTTCCTTTCTTAATACAATTTTCGAAAAAATCTAATAGAATATGAGCCTCTTCCCATCCCAATTGATTAATTTTTTCAAGTTCTTTTTCTATAAGGCATTGGATTTGTTCTTGTAAATTGATAGACTCAGCGTTTTCTTTTTCAAAAATCTCAAATTGAAAAGCATATTTGTGGAACTCACCCCTTAATTTTTTGCTATTTTTTTCAAAATAATTAGTTACTTTCACAAGGGTAGGGTTAAAAATTTGTAATTCGGCAACTGCAGTTTTAACTTCTTTTAACTCTTTAAGTACTTTTTGCCACCAATTTTGAGTATCACAAGCTTCATATATGAGTTTTTTTATTATTTCAAGCTCAACTAAAGTGCATATTTCAGGTAAAAGTTTTTCATTTCTGTTTATGATTTTAATAACTTTATCAATTTTGTCTATTTTATCCTTTTTATCTAATTCTGTCATTGACACAACTTTTTGATTCTTAATAAAATAAGCTAATAGAAATCTTCTTATAATTGACGCAACTGCAGCTCTAACTTCAAAATATTCGGGCTGGGCCCAGTATTCAGTTATATCAAAATTTTCTAAAAGTTTCATAGCGATTACATATGGATCTGCACACTTATGAGGGTTGGCATTTTCAAGAAGTGAAATTTCATTAAGCTCAATAGTCATTTCTTTCATTGATTCAGATATATTTTCTGCTAATTCAAGGGCCACCATTTGATTTATTTTTAGTTCATTCATTGATTCAGATGCATTTTCTGCTAATTTAACGGTTATTATTTGATTTTCTTCTAGTTTATTTGTGATAAATCGCTGATTATTTAATCTAGGTGAAAATACCAATTCTTTATTTTTTGTCACGCAAGACCCACCTCCTTTTAGTCCTTCTAAGTATTTTACTTCAAGTGTTGTAGGATTTAAAGAAAATCTTGATGATGCCCAAGCAGATCTTTTAGACATCCAGATAAACATGTTGATTGGCAAGCCCAAGACTAAACCTGACCATTCTTTAAGGCTCTGAAGGTCTTTAGAATAGGCTTTGATAGTATTATTGAAGCAATACATTTTGATTGAGTACCGTTTATCAATCATCAGCTCGATAATATTCGTCGATACAAATTTCATTTTTATAGACAATTTGGCTTCGACTTTTATCGTAAATTTTTGGGTTTTGGACTTTTTAAAGCTCAATACTTCCCGATCTTATGATGTTATAAATAGAAAGCTATGTGGTTTTTAAATAAAAATACTTGATTATTATATTTATGTGAAAAGGGTTTAGTAATATCTTTTTAAATCTTCAAAAAAATTTTGGTGCTTAGACTTAACTGACTATCACTTTATATCATATCTTAAAACTATATTTATGCTAATAAAGCTGCATTTTTAATTATATAAGCTTTAATGTTCTCAAAAAATTAGTAGTTAGTCTTAAAAAAGCAAAAAAATTGTGTAATCTCGAAATTGTTGTCTAGGCATCACATTTCTTTCACATAATCATCCAGTTTCTTGATTTCTATTAAAAGGAATCTTGGGTTTTTTCCAATTTGATAAGAACTTTAGTTTTTTTATTGTTCTTATTCAAGCTTTCATTTTTTTTCTTGTTTTAAAAGCCTTATCATGCCTAGACTTTTTCCTTAGAAATTTTAGTTATATTTGCTTAATAAACTTATAACCAAGAAGTTAGGTAGAGCTTAGTAGATAAAATGATATGAATTATAAGTATTTAAGTTGTATCTAAGTTAAAATTATTCAAAAAAATTATTTGATACTTTGAAAAGTATAATTTGATGCAAATTCTATAAATATTTGATTGTTTAGAAAAAGATTTATTGAGAAATCAACAAGTACTTATGATTACAAGAAGATTTTATAAAAATTAAATCAAAAGTTTATAAAGAAATTAGTGAAATATTGACATAATGACATATTTTACACACTTGGTATATTAGATATATGTAGTAAGAAAAACTTTAATAATAAAATTATATTTATAATATATTATCTATACTACAAATAAAGTTTAATTTATGTCCGCTTTTAATTAATCTTATTTTGCCTTGATATATATATTAGATAATCGCTTAAAAATGCTTTATATAGAAAAAATAGGGTGCTAGGTACTGTTGCTTTTTATGTCAGATTCTACCTAAGATTATTCAAAAAATAATATTTAACTTAACTGTATAAAATATTATCTCGTAAAAATAATGTGAAAGACTATTTAGCAAATCCAAATAATTATTAGGGAAATTCTCATAACAGATTTTATTTAAAGCAAAAAATCATAACAAAAAGTAGCAACTAAATCAAGATATTATTCATAAGATTTTTATATAAAACAAATATGTAAAAAATGCAAAACTCAGGTAAATTTCTATATAAGCCATCCTGACAAATAGAAAATATGATTTAGTATAAAAAGACACAAAATTACCAATAAATGAATTAGATTTGATAATAAAACTATTCCCTAATCATCCTAATAAGTTCTATACATTCTTGCCATAGCTAAGTAAAGCATTGCCAGATTTTGATGATAAGGTGGTAAAGTTAATTCAAAAATCTTAAGACATTTCACATAAAACTCTTCACATTTTTTATATTCTTCAAATTCACTATACAACATCCCCATATTCATATAAATCATAGCTAAATCTTGATGAAATGGTGGCAAATATTTTTCCCGAATCCTAAGACATTTTATATAAAACTTTTCGCTTTTCATAAAATCTGCTTTTTTAAAATACAATCCTCCTATATTCATATAAATAACTGCTAAATCAGGATGAGTTGTTGGTAGAATTTGCTCTTGAATATTAAGGCATTTTATATAATAATCTTCACTCTTTATAATATCACCTTTTTCATTAAATAAGTTTCCCAAATTCATATAAACAACAGCTAGATGTGGATGAAGTGGGGTTAGTATTTTTTCAAATATTTTAAGTGATTTCATGAAAAACTCTTCACTTTTAATAAAATCCCCTTTAATTCCATACAAGTTCCCCATGTTCATATAAAGTATTGCTAGATCTGGATGTAATTGTGGTAGGATTTGTTCTCGAATCTTAAGACACTTTATGAAAAACTCTTCACTTTTTATAAAATCTGCTTTGTCACTATATAAACTTCCTATGTTCATGTAAATTATTGCAAGATCCGGGTGTAATTGTGGTAAAATTTGTTCTCGAATCATAAGACATTTCATGTTATACTCTTCTCTTTTAATAAAATCTCCTTTATCAGTATATAAATTTCCCATATTTTCATAAAGTGTGGCTAGATCTGGATGAAGGGATGTCAAAATTTGTTCTTGTATTTTAAGACTTTTCAAATAAAACTCTTCGCTTTTGACATAATCTCCTTTGATTCTATATAAAATCCCAATATTCATATAAAGTATTCCTAGGTCTGGGTGAAAATGTGGCAAAATTTCCTCTTGAATTTTAAGACATTTCATATAATACTCTTCACTTTTATTATATTCCACTTTTTCACTATATAAAATTCCTAAGTTCATATAAATCTGAGCTAAATGTGGATGAAATAATGGGAGAATCTGTTCTCGTATTTTAAGACATTTAATATAATACTCTTCACTTTTGTTATAATCTTTTTTATCATTATATAAACTTCCTATATTCATATAAATAATCGCAAGATCTGGATGAAGTGGTGTTAGAATCTTTTCATAGATTTTAAGACATTTCATATTATATTCTTCACTTTTAATATATTCTGTTTGTTTATAATATAAGCTTCCAATATTTAAGAATATCATTGCAAGTTTTGGATGAAGTGGTGGAAGAATTTGCTCTTGAATATTAAGACATTTTATATAAAACTCTTCACTTTTCACATAATCTGCTTTTTTTGAATACAGATTTCCTATGTTATTATAAGTATCAGCAAGATCTGAATGAAGTGGAGGTAGTATTTGTTCTTGAATATTAAGACATTTTATATAAAACTCTTCTCCATTCATATTACCTATTTTTTCACTATATAAATTTCCTATATTCATATAATATATTGCTAGTTTTGGATGAAGTGGAGATAAAATCTGCTCTTGTATTTTAAGGCATTTTATATAAAACTCTTCACTCTTGAGGTAGTCTCCTTTATCATTATATAGAATCCCCATTTTTTCATAAAGTTTAGCTAGATTAGGATCAAGTGGTTGAAGAATTTTATCATAAATCTCAAAACACTTCTTATAAAAATCTTCACTTTTAGAATATTCTGATTTTCTCTGATACAAATTCCCCATAATCATGTAAATCATTCCTAGGTCTGGATGAAGTGGTTGGAGAACCTGAAGACGAATTTCAAGACACTTTTTGCAAATTTCCTCACTTTTTTCATAGTTTTCAATAGTAATAAGCATATTGCTAACAAGACTCCATATTTCAGCGATAGTTTCTTTATTATCATCTTTAATAGCTTCAATTGTTTTATCAATAATTTTTTCAATAGATTTCCCTGCTTCTTCAAAGTTGAATTCTAATTCCAAACTTACTTTAACTAAATTTCCCCAGATGATAATTTGTTCAACACAATTCGGTTCTATGATTTTTATAAAATTTTTAACATGAGGGAATAATTCTTTGATTTTTTTCTTTTGGGTTTTTTCACTATAAACATTATTATCAGCTTTGAAATTCTTATAATAATAGTGTATAAGTAAATTTTTCATAGAGTCATTATGTTTATTTCTAATAAAATCTATTATTTCTTGACAAGTATTCCATTTTCCTTTAGTATTTTTAATTACTATATAATATTCAATTAATTGAGATCTGGCTTTTATCCATGATGTTATTCCGAAATTTTCAACCATAATGTTTTTAATAACTTTTTCAGGAATATTATCAGGTTTAAAATAACTTAAAAGTTCGAGAGCATTTAAAGCTTCTTTAGTCATTTTATCAACAATTAAATTTAATGTTTTTTCAATAGTTTCTTCTCTAGACAAGTCATGAATAGATTCTAAATATTCTTGTATTGAAAGTTTGTTTTTATTTATATATACAATACTTTGTTTAAGTCTTAATGGAAATCCACCTATTCTATAAGCTAATGTTTTAATATTTTTTTCACTTTCTTCTTGATAAACTAATCGTAACTTTAAATAGTCTTCCGATTGATTATCACTTAAAGGTTCTATTTTTATACTTTCTTTCAATTGTAAATTTCTATAAACAATAAGATATTTTATGTTTTCACTTGTTGTATAGAAATTATTTATTTGAATTTTATCTTCTACATCATCAAAAATCAAAAGAATTGGTTTCCTAATTTTTTTAGATTCTAATAATTTCTTTAAGTTTTCAAGTGTGTCTTTATCTTTATAAATCCCAAGTTGGGCTGCAAAGGAAATTAAATCTAGTTTTATATTATCCCATTTTATCACCCATATTATTTGATATTTTAATCTGTAATCTTCTGAATATTTTAATGATATTGAAGACTTACCAACACCTTTTATACCAGTAATTTCACATATATTACTCTTCTGAAATCTTTTATTTATTTCTTTAACAACATTTTCTCGCCCTATAATCAAATCTATTAAATATTCTTTATTTGTTATAAAATCATCTTGTTTTTGAGATATTTCATTTAGATTTTTATTTGGATTTATTATTTTTTTTAATGGTAATCCCAATATATTTTTTACTCTTATATCATGTTCATCTAATTTCATTGAATCATAAAGTCTTTCTGCTTTTATGCTGATATGAATATTCCAATGTCCTCTAAGCAAATTTAAAACATTAGCTACTTTTTCTTTTATTCGCCATTTTCTGTTTTGTGTGATTTTTTGCAAATGAGTTTTCAGGATTTTTAAAATAAATTCTTGGCTAACCTTGTCTTGTAAGATGCAGTTTTCAAAGAAGTTTAATAGAATTTGAGTTTTTTTCCATCCCAATTGTCCGATTTTTTCCAACTCATTTATTATAAGATTTTGTGTTTTTTCTTGTGGATTATCTGTGTTTTCGATATTAAAAATTTCGAATAGGAGTAAATATTTATGGAAACTACCTTTAATTTTGTTGCTAATTCTGTCAAAACAATCAACTAATTCTATAGTATCAGGAATAGAATCAGAGTTTTTTTGATTTAGAGTTTCAGTCAGCATTTCCTCTGATTCTTTTAATATAGTTTGAAGCCAAATTTCAGTATCACTTGCTTCATATATAAGATTTCTCATTATTTTAATCTCAACTAAAGCGCATAATTCAGGGAAGATTTTTTCATTTTGGTTTATAATTCTTATAACTTTATCAAATTTCCCTGTTAAATGCATTTTTTCCATGTCTATCATCGACATAGTATTTTGATTTTTTATAAAACAAGCTATAAGATGTTTTCTTATAATTGATACTAATACTGCTCTTTCATCAAAGTACTGAGGATGATTCCAGAATTCACTTATATCAAAATTTTCTAATAATTTCATTGCGATTATATATGGACTTGTACATTTATAAGGGTTTATTTTTTCAAGTTTCAAAATTTCATTATGTTCAATTGTTATCTCTTTTATGGATTCTGATATTCTAGTAGCTAACTCAAAGGCTTTTTTTTGATTTTCATTTAGTTCCTCTATAATGTTTTGATCATGATTTGATTTAATTTGCATTATTTCACTTCGGATGGATGATGTGCCAATTCCACCTCCTTGGAGTCCATTAAGGTATTTTACTTCAAAAGTTTTTGGATTTAAAGAAAATCTTGAAGCTGCCCAAAGGGATCTTTTTGCCATCCAGAGTACCATGTTGATTGACAAACCGAGGATTGGGCCTGACCATTTCTTTAGGCCTTGAAGATCTTTTGAAGAAGCTTTGACGATGTTTTTGATACAATAAATTTTTACTTGATATCGTTTATCAAGCACAAACTCCAAGTTGTTTTGAGAAGAAACTTTCATATTTATAGGCTTTACAATATTGGCTTATATCGTAAAATTTTGGATAATAAATTTATATAAATCAAAATACGCATACTTTAATAATGAACAATTTTTATATTAGATTGAAATATAGCAAATAAATTCAATAATTATTTGTATTCTGAGACTACTTAGAAAATATTGAAACAACAAAATCTCTCAAGAAACAGATATACATATGAAACTATTATATCAGATAATTAAAACCCAAGAGTGAAATATATGCATATAAGCTTGATTTAGCCTTTGTTGATCCCTATAATTCTTTTTTTTACCCTTAATCTTTTATTATCAAGATA
>MPUH01000357.1:0-62383 GCA_001970955.1 Stentor coeruleus | reverse complement strand
TTTTCAATTTTATAAACAAACTTTTTCCATTTAAGAGGTCTGCTAAAAACAGTAATTCCATTATAAGCTGAAACAGCAACTTGAGAAGCATCATTGTTTACTCTTATAAACTCAACATAAGCACATCTAGCAATAGTCTCTTTAACTTCTGTTTCAAAATTATAAGTAATTAAATTTCCTTTATCAGAATCATAAGCATAGATTATCCCTTCAAATTCGTCAAAGATTGCATTTTCTGAACCAATTTCAACTTCTTTATATGATTCTTGACTGAAAGATGGGAAATCGTATTTTGCAAGTTTCCCTTCATCACTACCAAGGAAGATTTGATCTTCATTTTTATTGATTTTTATGCAACATAGAGAATTGAGATTTGTTTTAACTCTTTTTGATTCAGCCATAGTTTTTAGGTCAATTACCACTAATTCGCTATTTTTAGTACTTGATCCAACTAGTAATGAATGCTTAGGAGATACTTTTATAAGTTCGCATTCATATGGGAACTCAATAGCTTTATATTTGAATGAGTTGTTTATAGCAGCCTTTATGTCTTCAAAGCCTTTTTTGACAGACTTAGCATCAATAACACCTTGAGTATTATTGCATTCAAGCCTTTGAGATATAGCGAGATTTTTCATGCTCTCAGAGATTTTCAAAGCACTATCAGCTTTTATAAGAGGCTCAGAGAGACCTGACATATTTATTATAAGCTACACATTTTAAAATTTCGTTTAGAATTTTTAAGGTGATATTTTCTCATAGTACATGCAATAGTTAAGTTGAGAAAAAAATCAATATGATGAAAATATTAGTGTTGAAGATTCATTATGAGAAAACTTTAATACTCGCTCTTATTTTTGTTAGAGTTTTTATTTATTATTATCAAGTAAAGCCATTCTAAGTTTATTTTATCATGGTTTATATCTCTGGTTGCCATTTAAAAAAAGCTAAAAATGCAAATGCCTTTTCTATACAGAAATGCTTTATTAAACATATTTTTTATAAAAGTATTACATATAAAGGTCTAAGTCGTTTAATATACTTGTTATATGTAATTCCCCATCCCCTCTAATATTGTAAGAGCATTTTAAAATATAAAGTCTGTGTATAATTATAAGACATTTATATTCACTGAATTTGTCTTAGAGTTAAGGTAAAAAATATCGAAATTATGATTGATGTCTTCTAATATCGATTAAAGTGTTTTTTTAGCCTATTTTTCACCTAAAATTGTGATACTTAAGGTTATTATGAGATAAGAGCTGCGATATTGTGCTAGCCTTTAGTCTTTTGTTTAAAGTATAAATAATGGCAACAAAGCTATTTCTTGCCTTTTATTCTGATGATTAATCCATAGAAAATGCTTAAAAAACTTTAAGATTGTAAAGAATACGCTTAATCACTAGTTTAAGATGACTTTCAGATAATTAATATAAAGCATTCATCAAAAATATAATCTTTAATATTTCTGTTCAAGTTAATAATAAAAACCCCAAAAGGAATTTAACACTAATTTTATTATAAATTTTAACTTGAATACTATTTAAACTGATAGTTAAAATCAATTAATATCTTAATATAATTTAAAATAAATTATAATGTTATAGCATGCTTGATTAAAACTTAAACATTTGATCTAAGTTTTTTATAAATGGAAGACAAAGAAAATTTTGTTTCAATCAAAATATTATATCCTCAAATATAAAAAAAATATATTTTATAGAAAGCATTAAGTACTTTTCATAGATATTTTAATATCCAAGAAGGGCAAAATATTTTTTATATGTTGTGAGTCTTCTAAGTTTAATATTGCCAAAAGTTGTAAATAAATCACTAATATATGAAATATTAAAACTTTATGGGTATTAAAAACTAACAAGGAGCTTCTTAAATATGCTAAGATATGGCTTTGAGTTTCATAATGCTAACTTTTTTATCTATTTTAACTAATCTAATCATCGTCTTCATCTTCGACCTCATCTTCGTTTTCATCCTCATTTTCATTTTCATCTTCTTCCTCTTCATCTTCACCTTTGACTTCAGCCTCTCCTTCTCCTTCTCCTTCTTTTTTTGCTTTATTTTCACTTTTTTCTTTTTTCCCTTCCTCTTCTTCATCTTCTTCATCTTCTTCTTCTGAAGAATCATCAATATTTCTATTCTCATTTCCTCCATCCTCAGAATGGCCAGTAATCTGCTTGCTAACACAATTTAAACACCAGCGACTCTGACATTCAATACAACAAAAGAATCCTGATCCTGCTCTTTCCCCTCCACATTCTGTGCAAAATATAATCAAAAACTCTTTTTCATAAAGTTCCTTATGTTTCCATTTAAGATTATGCCCTTTCCCACATACAATTTTCGTATCTTTAGATTTTGTAGCCAAAGCATAATTATCCTTGCATTTAACACACAAATTAAACATACAAGGCACACAATGATAGCCTTCATTTCCAACTGTATCTGAACAAAATCTGCAAATTTGGTTACTTTCATAATTTTGCTCATTGAAAAATTCAGTAATATTATCGAATTGTAATAAAATATGCCCATCTTTACAATTAATCCCAGCTTTCTTTTGGCTATGTTCCAGATATAAATTAGCGCATTTCATGCACATACCAAAATCGCAAATATTGCAATAAACGGAATCTGCATCGTCTAATTCATCTGAACAAATATCGCATACACAGTCATAAATATGCTTAGGTTTCAAAGAATGTCCATATAAACATACAAATGGATCTTGATGCTTTTCTTCTGTTTCTTGAGTTTGAGTTACAGCTAAGATTTGTTTCCCAAGATCTTTTATAACAGTTTTCAACTCTGTAATGATTTCTTTTTTACTTGTTTCGATTTTTGTTCGCGTCTCAATTGCATCTTGTGCTAATTCTCTTGTTTCTCTTAAGTTAGCTTTTTGGTTTTCTTCCATTTTTTGCTTTAGTATGATAATTTCGTTTTTCACAGTTCGAAAACGATTTCTTAGATCGTCAACTCCAACAACTTCAGCTGGTGTATATTCTTCGCATATCTGCATTATTGTTTTTTTCTTTTCGTTTCTTCGATAGAAATAGAAAGATTCAGCTTCAATAATCATTTCTGTTAGTTGTTTTAAGTCTTCTACTTGGGCATCATCATTAACTCTTCCATAAGTTGTCCCTAAGATTGAAATAAGTAAGTTCATCATAATAATAACATTGAAAATCGAATTGAAAATAACTAGTACCATAGTAAACCCTTCAGTATTAGAATCTCCTCCACCTGTAGCTTCAAAAAATGATTCAATAATCAAATCTCCAATAATAATAAAGTAATGATCATCTTTATTCAGATCCTTGAAAGCCATTTTGATAAAAGCAAAAGATATAATTGAATAAAAAACAACAATAGCAAATGCAATAATATCTTTAATAACTTCAGTTAAAAGACTAATCATATATCTTGTATTTGAAGATAAACCAAATAAAGTTATCCCTCTAACCCAAGATAATATTGTTACTGCTACAAGTAGCCATTTATAATTGTCACTAGGATTATCATAAGTATAAAAAAAGTACACATAAAACAAAGCTGCTCTGCTTAAATCAATATAATTCCAAAACTCAGTAAAATATCCAGAAGCATTGATATTTATTTGAATTAACTCATAAGTAAACATTAGTATGTTCATAACTAAGGCTATTATCAAAAGCAAAGGTTCTCTCATTATAATAAAGAAGGATAGGCAAATCAGATATAAAATAAAGAGTAAACCATTTAATAGCATTACTCGTCTTACTTTGCTCCATTTATCATTGAGAATATATTGAATGAACTTAGTCTTAAAAATTTCAGTATTGGAACAAATTAGTAAGCTTTTTAGGAAATCTATACTTTCTTTAGAGCCGATTTCAAGGTTCAATCTTAAAGCGCTTACAAGGAAAGTTATTCTTTTAGTAGAATCTTCTGAAGGAGGTCCTATAAGTAAATCTGAATTAACTTTCATTGTTAATGAGTAATTAACAATTGGTAATGATAAACCCTCAGGACAACAATCTGGGAGTTTTTCAGTAGCTGGTACAGGAATAAGGCAATCACTATAAAGGTCATCAAGACCTTTAAATCCACCTTTATTTAACTCAATAAGACAATCACTAACTGTTTCTAAAGCATAAAGATTACTAGAAATCCTTCCTTTTAATTGATTGATAATAGTCCCTGTCGCTTCAGTATTACCTTTAGCTAAAGATATATTTAAAGGATTACCTATTGATGACTTTAGATATTTAGACCCCATGATCATAGCTTTTTTAAGATCTTTTTTCAAATTTTCACTTGAATAATAATGCAATGAGTTTACCATATATGGGGCTATAATCCACTGATCTTTTATGCTTGCTCCTTTAATCCTTTCGCCTTCTAAGAACATTCTCACTTCAGGAATATTAATATTTTTATCAATAATTGTTGGATTGTCTGGAGATATAGGGCTTAAAGTTTTAAAAACTCCTTCATCATTACTCACTATAAGATACTTTTCATCCGCATCAAAAGCAAACCTTTGAGAATCTTTAGAATCATAATTAAGACAATCAATTAAATCAAAGCTCGGTAAGTTGTATATATAAACCTCTCCTGTAGTTGTAGATAATATAAAGTTTCTTTCGTCTTTTGATAAATAGCAAGTCTCAATCTTACCAGTGAGCTCCGTAGTTTTTATCGCTGTTTTATCATAAATACTCCAAAAAATGCACTTTTTATCTAAAGCAACAGTTATCAAAGTGTCATTATCCTTAAACATTTCTATTGTCCTAATCCAACTTGTATGTGCATCAAGTACTGTATAAAGCTCCCAAGTGTTCATATAATGAATAAAAATTTTTCCTGCTGCATCTCCTGTAATCAAATAAACCAGAGTAACTTTCATTCCTGTAACCATCTCGTTATATCCTGGAATTTCATGAATAAAACCTCCTATTTTATCTTGAATAACAACAATAGCATTACTTCCTCCCGAAATTATATAATTGCTATTTGATCTTATTGCATGAATCGATCCAGCTTTTTCGTTTTTTATCGTTTTAGGATCATTCATTGTATCGAAATCGTATATATAGATTTTATTGTCAGAGCCGACAAGCAAAGTTTTTTCTTCTTCTTCACCAAAGCTGATTTCCCAAAGAGAGCCTTCAGGAATTTTAACTACTCTTGACATGTCTAAAGTTTCAATATCCCATATATAAATTTCAGAAGTTTCATTGGATGTGACAATTGCTTGATTTGTTCTTTTACAAGTTATACATCTTTGGGAATTTTTGCCAAAATCTGACTGAGGGAATCTAATTTTGTCTAAGAAAATACCTTTCCATTGATAAGAAAATTTCGAGTCTAAGCCATGAGTATAAATCAAGTTACGATCTTCATCGATTTCCATATCATAAAATCTACTACTAAAATCAAACTTTCCATCTTTATCTAAGTCTTTGAGAGGCTGATTTAAAAATATAGGCAAAGGGTTACTTGACTCTAAGTCCCATATGTTTATTGAGTGATCTTTGCCAACTGCAATTAAATATTCATCATCTTTACTGAATTTAATTGAAGAAATATCTTTGGAAGTATGAAGCTCGTAAGTTACTAAAAGTTTTCCAATTTCTAAATTCCAAACGTAAATTTTATTTTCGATACTAATCGCAAGTTTTTCTCCATCATTAGAAAATTCAATTTCGCTTTTTTTGTCCACCCAAACCTCTTCTCCGTTTTCATCTTCTTCATAGTAGTAATCATCATCTTTTTCAATTTTATAAACAAACTTTTTCCATTTAAGAGGTCTGCTAAAAACAGTAATTCCATTAAAAGCTGAAACAGCAACTTGAGTAGCATCACTGTTTACTCTTATAAACTCAACATAAGCACATCTAGCAATAGTCTCTTTAACTTCTGTTTCAAAATTATAAGTAATTAAATTTCCTTTATCAGAATCATAAGCATAGATTATCCCTTCAAATTCGTCAAAGATTGCATTTTCTGAACCAATTTCAACTTCTTTATATGATTCTTGACTGAAAGATGGGAAATCATATCTTGCAAGTTTCCCTTCATCACTACCAAGGAAGATTTGATCTTCATTTTTATTGATTTTTATGGAGCAAAGAGAATTGAGATTTGTTTTAACTCTTTTTGACTCAACCATAGTTTTTAGGTCAATTACCACTAATTCGCTATTTTTAGTACTTGATCCAACTAGTAATGAATGCTTAGGAGATACTTTTATAAGTTCGCATTCATATGGGAACTCAATAGCTTTATATTTGAATGAATTGTTTATAGCAGCCTTTATGTCTTCAAAGCCTTTTTTAACAGACTTAGCATCAATAACACCTTGAGTATTATTGCATTCAAGCCTTTGAGATATAGCGAGATTTTTCATGCTCTCAGAGATTTTCAAAGCACTATCAGCTTTTATAAGAGGCTCAGAGAGACCTGACATATTTATTATAAGCTACACATTTTGAAATGAAATTAAGATTAGACTAAAGATTGGGATAGTACATGCAAGATATTCTTAAGGAAATCGACTGATAGGATGAAATTATGAGCGCAAAAGCAGATATCTTAATTTGATGAATTTGCATATCAAGTGAACCGACAGTCTTTATTAACACATTTTGACACTTTTTAGAGTATTTTCTGGATTAATACCAAGCAAAAAGCTTATGTTAGGCTTGTTTTATCTAGCTTAGTTATTTCAGAGCATCATTTTATAAATACAATTAATCTATTGCATTTTACATATACAAATTATTTATTCAGCATAGATTTACCAAGAACACCACAATTCANGAACACCACAATTCAAAGATTTAGGTTGTTTATTATCTTATCATTCTTTAAAATCCCATTTCTTTTTAATATTATAAGCCCATATTAAGTATGTGAGCTCCATATGAATTTTAACATATTCTGTTGACCAAATTTTGCCCGAGAATTTAGGTAAAAAATAAATTTTCAATTATGCTTGGCATCATTTGAAATTGATTAAAGCACATGATTTGCAACAATAAAATTATCACTACTTGAATTTTTAACTAAATTGTATAATCTTAGTGTGAAAGACTCATATTTTGGGGTCTAAAGATAAGTTAAAGTTATAAAGAATACTCTAATCTGCTAATAAGATAACTTTAGGCAATTAGTATACAGTATTCATCAATTGTAACTAATTATTAAGGCTTTTTGATATACTTACAACAAAAAATCCCAAAAATAATTCAAACCTGATTTAATTATATCAATAAACTTAGGCATTATTGTTTATGGAATAAAATGTTAAACTCAAAGCAAAAATGCAATATTATTTAACACAAATCAGAATGTTTTAGCATGGCTGACGCTATCTTGAAATTCTGACCTAATTTGTAAAATGGAAAATGTAAAGATCTTAACAAAATTGTTCATAGGCAGTGATTCTTTTAAGTTTAATAAGTCTAAATTAGGTGGATACACTACTAGAGATAAATTATCCTAACTTTTATAATAGACTATAACAGAAATGGTAGAAAACTTAAAATTTTAAGTGTGAATTATTATAAGATATTAAACCCTAGTAAATATTAGATACTTGATGTTTATATGAAGATATAATAATATGAATTAAGTGATATAAGGTATTTAAAAAAGCAAAGACCAAAAATATGCTTATAATTATTAGTTGACAATTTTTTGTATAAGTACTCATAACTATATTTTATTTTTTAGCTATCATTTTTTTTTTATAAGAATTCTTATAGGTATAAGACACATCAATACTGATACTTTTTAAACATTATCTCAGACTATCAGGATAAATTCAACATAATTTTGGTTGTTTCTTTGAAAATTACAAATTATCATAAGTTTTCCTTAATCTTCATTAAATTTAGCATTCATCAGCATGTTTTATAAGCTTAATTCCTTGTTCAAGCAATCTTTCTGAAATAGGCTTTTAAAGATGCAAATCCTTCTGTTAGAAAAAAGTCCAATTGGCTTTTGCCTTATTTTTATTATATCTTAAAAATATATTAGGAGAATATTGATTATAGGTTTGAAAGAAAAAATATATTTAATTTTTATGCTTTTAATAGGAAAGTTATTTATAAATTTATTTTCCTATGAGTATTTAGGTAAAAAATCTTGCAGATTTTTTGGATTTAGATTTTAGAGTACTAAGTTTTTTGCTGTGAGGAATAAATACTCTTTTTTTTTTGTAAGTTTTTTTTATAGTTATGTGCATTTCTGAGATGATACTGGATTTTTTTTCTTTGGAATGAGTTTAACAATAGGATTTTAATCATGATTTAAATTCGGAACTTTGATGAGTATGTTTAATATACAAATTCCATATAGTAATGATGATTTCAGGATAAGAATAAAATTGGAGACTTGCTGTAAAATGATATAAAATATTTTTCCATATTATAAAACTGTTATAGGAGCAAATTTTGTGATTTAAAATATAATAAAGTGTATCAAACTTAGAATCAACATAAATTTTAATTATAAAATTATAAATACTATAACTTATAGTATTCAAATCAAATTTTTACTAAGCTTGCAACATCAAAGTCTACGTCTGTAATAAAAACATTATCATCCTCAATAATAAATGTAAATTATATTATTAAATAATTAAATAATTAAATTCAATATCGATTTTTCAGTTAATAAAATGGCTAATCTCTATTTGTGTCAGATTTTTTATATACCAACTCATGTCTTACTTATCCAATACCATTAAACCTATCAAATCTGTTCCCATCATCATCATCTAAAAACTTATCCAAACCTTCATCCCAACCATCCTCCCATACAAAAATCTTTTCATATCATAAAAAAAAGTATTCCACACATATTAAATCTCAGCCATCTCTCTGCTGATAATATATGGCCTATAACCCCCCCAAACAAATAACAACCAATAATAATAAAATGGAACTAAAATGTTTAAGCCCATGCTGCAAAAAGTACCCATCTCTATACTGCTACTGTACAGAAGAACCCCAAACCTTATGTAATAAGCATATCATAGAACATAAAGACTCATCTCCCCATCTTTTTCATAACATCAAAACAATATACAGAGTAATTCCTATCCATAAACGTTTTAGTATGATAACCTATCTCCAAGAAGAAATCATTTCTCTCAAACAAAAACAAAAATCTTTTATGTCCGAACTTCAAAAAGTTCAAGTTATGATAAATACAATCTCAATTACAGTCCTTCAAAACATCAACAATAAAATCCGTATGTGTCATAGTTTATTAAAAAATGTTCTTCATGTTAAAAAAATTAACACCCTATACAGAAGAATCAATTCATCAGATAAAAATGTTAATGTTAAAGATCTAAGGTTTGAGATAATGAAAAAATTCGATGCAATCAAAGGTAAAAATTGGAAAATAATTTATGATGATATAAAAAACTTTGTCGATATGACTCAGAATTTCAATTATTGTAGATCTGATTTAAAACAAGAAAATATTGATGATTGTGTGTATTTTTTCAAACCTGGTACTACAACTTTATTAGAATTTGATGTTAAGGGCTGTAATACAAAAAGTTTTAATTTAACTTTTAATGAAAATCAAGGGTATCTTGCTGGGATATGTAAAATACCTGGAAATAAACTTTTTATTACAGGGGGTTATGTTAATAATATGTTAATAAAAGATTGTACTTTTATGGTTGATTTAGAAAGTAAAACAGTTGAAGAACTGAAAAAAACTCATAAAAGAGCTATGGCTTCAGCTAATTATTATCAAAATAAAGTTTATGTTTTTGGGGGGTTTAGTGGTGGAATAGCGATGAGAAATTGTGATGTGTATGATTTGATTGAGAAAAACTGGGGATCGGCTACTATGCTTCCAACAAGTGTTTGTAATACTAATGCTGTAAATTTAAAAGGGAGGTTTCTTATTGCTGGGTATCAGAATTTCTTATATTTATACGATGTTAAAGGAAACTGGTATCAGGAAGTTGCAAAGGTTCTTGTTTCAGCTTATAATATGATAGTGAAAAATGGAGAAAAACTATTTCTGATTGGAGTGAGGATTTATACTGGGAATACTTATGACTTGAAAAACTGGAAGGATTCAAAGAAGTTGAGCATTTCAGAAAATTCTACATGCAAACCAATTGTAAGAGGGAATTATGCATTTTATTCTGACTGGAAATCAAATGTTTATAGATTCAATTGTAGCACTTTAGATGTAGAGAAGATTATGACTTTAGGGTAATAAATGGTAAGAGTTTTTGTATAATCTTAACTGCGTATTTTATAATATATATGGATATAGATTTTAACAATTATAAATGTTGTCTGATTATATATAGGATTAAGTGTAGTATAATATTTTAGCTTATGCAATTGAATACAGATAATTTTAGAAAGTATTAAGGATTACTTTTTATACTTTAGGTTGATTATAAAAACTCTAAGTTATAATATTATTAATTCATAGCTTAGTCTAACTAAATGATAATTTTTTGTATTGAAAATAATTCACTTTTCTTAGTTTAGGGTGCTTATTTGCTTTAAATAAGAAATTGATGATTAATTTATTAATTCATCTAATATGGTATGATTTGTAATAAAAATACTGTGACTATGCTATTCAAATAATATTTTATTATTCATTTTATATTATCATATTAATAATCTAACCTTATTTTTACATCATATTTTGTCCATAATTTTACCTTAACAATACCTCTAAATGCATTTTATGAAAAGCCTATAATTAAATTTCCAAACTAAATTTATAGTATTTATTAAGCAATTCATTTCATATACAAATTTCTGTCCCATCTAATTTAACTACTAATATATTTTCATCATCAATAACTTTACAATCAAAAAATTACTATAACCAATTTTATCATAATCTTACAACAACAAAATTAAATGAAATAATCCTAACTTAATTACCTAATCTATTGTTCTGCACACCATATTTTAGGCTTAAATCCATCATAAACATATAAACTCTTTTCATTTTGATAAAGATAGATAAAGCATTCTTTCCACTGATAAAACACTTCTTGGTTATTCACACTTTGAGGATTTTCAATCATTTTTTTCAACTGATCTATTATCATTTTCGCTGGAATTATCAATACTTTTGAACAATTATTTACTTCACATTTATATGAGAATTTTCCATTAGAGGCTGCAGAATTCATTAAGTAAAAATAAATTTGCCTTCCTCCTAATAACACTAAACATTCATTGCAATAATTATGATTACAGAGAAATCCAAAATTATTCTCAGAACGACATACGCTGCATAAAGGTTTTAAAGTATCTTCATCAAAAGAATTAGAATTCTTTATTGCTATTGACTTCCTTTTACATAATAAAGCTTTATCATCGCTATTTATAAGATCCATATTTTTAGAATCTTTACAATATGTTTGTGAAATATAATCAGCAGGTTGGGTATTAGGACGTAAAATGTTTGAATGATTATTGTTTGGTAAATAACTGTTATCGAATTGACGCTCTGATTGTTTAATTAAGTTCTGATTATAGAGTTCACTTTCTAAATGCTGAATATTTTGCATATTGGCTATGTTGTAATTGTGTCTATTTGCTAATTGGAAATTTCTATCTAATTCGATACCCTGATCCATTTCATAAGGTTTTAAATTTTGGTCTGTCATTTCTATATCTTTTATCCCCTCAGAATATTTTAATTTTGATTCAAAATCCTGATCCATTTCATAAGATTTGAAATTTTGGTCTGTCATTTCTATATCTTTTATCTCCTCAGAATATTTTATTACTGAATCTGTTTTTTTTATTTCCTCTTTTAATTCTGATATTCTGTTGATACAAAGCTGGCAATTTTGTATATTTGGGAGCTTTGAAAAGTCATTTGATAATACAAATTCTGTACAAAGTTTGCAATATTCATGTTTGGAGCATTTAAGCTTATTAATAGGAAATCCAGTACATAGATTGCATCGAAGTTGATCTTTGCTTATTGTAGTATTAACAACATTAAAATATTTTATGCAATCTTGGCAATTCTCATTAGAATACATTGATTTTCTTGATAAACAATCTCCGCAGTGTTTATGCTTTTGACATGTTGGTATTGGAAAAAGTAATACTTTTTCAAAGTAATCTGAGCATCTGCTGCACTTTGCTAAATACTGAAGGCAAAATTCGCAATTTGAAGTATGATGTCTGAATAAAACTCTTGTACAAGCTGGGCAGTGTTTTGATGTTTGACATATGGGCTTGGTTCTATCATTACATCTCATACATTTTTTCACTTCATCAGGTTTAGTCAATTTCTCTAAGATTAATTTTTTGATTTTTCCATGGCTAAATTCTTTTTTTCTGATGTTTGGCATATGATCCTTTCGTATTGCCTATTTTTTTCCACTTCATCAGGTTTAGTCATTTCCTCTAAGGCTGAATTTTTCAGAGAATCACTTCTAATAAACTTGCTTCCACAATAGTTTTTTGATTTTTCCATGGCTAAATTCCTTTTTTCTTTACTTTTTGTTTCTTCTATAAAAGCATGCTTCTTTCCATACCTATCATCATATATCTCATCGCACCGATCGCATTTTAAATCTGTTGAGGAATTAGTGTTTAACTCTTCCCATTTTTCTATGCATTTTTCACAATAACTATGTTTACTGCAAAGGTCTATGACTGAAGAGTAGCTTTTCTCGCATTTATAGCAGAAATTCTTAGATAGTTGACTCAAATATGAAAAGTATTTTTTGCATTTTTTGCAATTTGGGCCTTCTCCTATTCTAAATGCATTAATACATTTTCCACAATACATATGTTCATTGCATTGCGCTATTTTGTAGCCTTGAGATATTTCGCAAATAGAGCACATATCTACTTTTTCTATAAAAGAAGCGCAAGATGTACAGTGCTTTAAGTGATCTCTATATTTAGACTTTAGGCAGTCTAAGCAATACTTTTGTTGCATTTCACAAGATGAAGGTATTTGATGAGGTTTTTTTCTCCTGCATTTTTCACACACTTTATTTTTATTCAAATGATTTTCAATCTTTTTTTTGCAATTGGGACATGCTAATTTATTCTGGAAACTGTTATACTTTTCCAAACATTTTTCATGAGCGAGATGAAGGAAACAGCTGAGAGTTGATTTCTTATCATAATCTTTCTTTTTGCATAAAACACACTCACTCATTTTGATATATATTATAATGTGTAATTCATGTTTTTATAAATATATACAAAAGTAATTGCAGATAGTAAAGGGCTGCATTTGCTTCAGTGGGATTATAAATTTAGTAAATATTAAAATGATTTCAGCAAAGAATTAATTGTCTTACATTTTTATATATGCAGATAAATCAAATACATTTTATATATACAAATAAGTCAAATGCATCTTTCTCCTATTTAATAAGCAACAAGTCTATGATTCTTTTTACCTTTTCTTCTAACAACTTAACATAAAAATAATAATTCTTCAGAGAGGATTATAAGCATTATTTGCAATAACTATGAAATCGTAAAGATATATTATCCCCATAATTTTAAAACAAGTCCCATATTAAAATTCCCATTTTGAATCTGGCTTAATTTCATTAACAACACTTACGTATTCAAGTATTTAATATAAAACTATTTTCCACATAAAAATGCTAACTAATTAATCTTATCTACTTGATTATAATACTACTCTTGATTTAAGTCCATCAAAATAAGGTATCCAATATGGTGAAAGTTTAGCAACATATTCTAATTGAAATTTATAACTCTCATAAAGCTTAAAATTATTACAAACAATTTCTCTATTTGTCAATTTATTCAAATAAGAAAGAACAAGTGAAGTTGGTACTTTTATGTTATATCTGCATGAAGGCTTTGGACACTTATATGCAAATTTTTTAATGATTAGCAATGGATTACTTTGACTTTCTTCAAAAAATCTATATATTTCCAATGCAGCATTAATAAACAAGCAATTAGCGCAGAAATTATGATTACATAAATAGCATGAATAAACATCAGGAGTTCCACATAAAGTGCAATTCGCTGTTAAGCAAAAAGTAGTTTCACTTGGTTCTAAATAATCAAAAAAATCATATTTGCATAATGGAATCATAGCACCTGATCCTACACCTTCCCGAACAACAGCATCAATTTGTTTTAAACAATCCTCAGTAGGAATTTTATTTAAATTAAGTGTCAAATTTATATTTTTATTTATATCTGATGATGAAGAATCTAATTTAATACTTGTAAGTAAGATTTCTGGACTATATGAAGATTCTGATATATTTTCATAGGATGCAGGTATTTTTACTGAGGATTCTTGTTTTAATTTTTTGACAGAAATATCTTTAAAAAGATACTCGTTGGAATCTTGAAATTCATTACTTTCAATTTGTGGAGGATTAGAATTAGGGGCATTTGGTATTTGATTTTTAGCTGATGAGATTTCTGGATTATATGAAGCATATTTAGGATGAGGGTCTGGGTATTCTGATACATTTTTATTGGTAAATTGGGATGGAGGTGGATTTACTGAGGATTCTTGTTTTGATTTGTTGATAGAAATAGCTTCATAAAGATGCTCGTTGGGATCTTTAAATTCATCGCTTTCAGTTTGTGGATTGGTAAAGTTTTTGATTGGAAGACTAGAAGTAGGGGAGTATAATATTTTATTATTATTGCCTTGAGTATATTCTGACCAGGAGTTGACTAAATTTGTATTTTCAGATTGAGGATAAGAGACAGTCTGAGGGATGTATAAGTTATTTGATTGCTGGGGATACAAATTCTGCATGCATTCTATATTTTGAGCATAAATTTGGGTATTATATTCTTGTTGAAGTCTTTGAAATTTCAAATAGCATTCTTTGCATGAACGAAATGTATGGTATTTTGAAAAATCATTTTGAATAAAAAATTCTTTGCAGTTTTGGCAAAAGCTATGAAATTTACAACCAATTAAATTTCTCCCATTATCACAAAATTTACATATCATATTATCCAAAATATCCTCACTTCTGATAGATGAAAAATATTGTTTGCATTGATAACAAAATACTTCTTTTTTAGAGTGATTAAGACAATCTTCGCAATACTCATGATTTTTACATGTTGGAGTTTTATAATATAAACCATTTAAAGCTTTGTTTTCACAATTACAGCATTGTATAATATTTTGTTCAATAGGTGTTATTTCTTGTTCCTTTTTTCTTGTTTCATCTTGGTTATAAATTTGTCCGATGCAAAGTGAGCATGCAGCATTTAACTTGAGGAAAGTATCATAGTTTGTCTCTGAGAATTTCACACAATTTCTACAATAATTATGACATCTGAGTAAACTATTAGGCTCACATTCACTTGAACAAATGCTGCAACTGTCTGTTTTGAATCTATAAAAAGCATTATTGAAATATTTTGTACATTTGGCACAAATGCTAGCGGCATAATCAAAACTTGATTTTAGACATTTTTCACAGTATTGATGAGTGTCACAAAAAGGTATTTTATAGGTTTGTGTATTTGACAAGCAATTTGAACACGTTATTTCATCTAAATATTTCATATTGAGACGGCATTTAATACAAAAGCTGGCATGATAAATGCAATTTAATAAAATACAATTTTGGCAAAGTGAATTAATGTTTGAGCATTGATCTGAAGAAGGGATATTTATAGGCTTATGGCATTTTTTACAAGCAATTTCATTTTTTTCCCCAATTACACTTGGAGCTGTATTATTCGATTTTTGGTCAGTTAGACTCTTCATTTTTATATTATAGACAAATGAACAATAATTTTATTATATATAAAAAGTTATCTGTATTTTTTGTTTTGTATTTTATTAGATTTCTTAAATACAGTTTAATGCTGATATTATACGATTTTTGGTCAGTTAGACTCTTCATTTTTATATTATAGACAAATGAACAATAATTTTATTATATATAAAAAGGTATCTTGTGTGTATTGTTATTTATTCCTTGCAGTTATATAATATTCTTTAAGTTTATTTCCCACAATTTTTGCAGTTTATTTTTCATTTAAACTTATTGAATAAATTATGCATGCAAACTATTATTTATGACTGATTTATGGATAATAAGATAGATGAATATTATCATCTCACTTAAAAACAACTTTTTTCTGTTAACAGACTTAGTTATACATCCTATAAATATAAAAAAACTTTCTACATTAAAAAAAATTTTTATAAAATTTCATTAAATAATCCAAAATTTGAATAAAAGCAAAATCTCTAACATTTTCTATAATCCTATAATTATTATAAAACTGAAATCTAGGTATTCTCCCTATATTAAAATTACTCCTAAACTAAATTATCATATATTTATGAATCTTTATACATAATAATTGGATTAAACCCATCAAAATACGGTAGCCAATCATCTGAAAGTTTAGATATCAAATAAAGATCATTCTTATATGCCATTATAAGTCCAGGTTTTTTACAGTGCAATTCAAAATTGCGTAAACATTCCCTTACAAAATGAGTCGGTATTGTAATAATATGTCCACATAAAGGTTCAGAGCATTTATGATTGAATTCCTTTCTGAATATTAAAGGGTTCTCTTGAAAATCAATAAAAAAATTATAAATGTTTATAGCAGCAATAATAATCAAACAATTATAACAAAAAGCATGACCGCAAAAAAGTGTTACAAAAATCTCAGCACTTTTACATGTAATACAGACTTGGCCAAGCCGATAATTCAGATTATTTCTTTCTATTTCTACAAAATCCTGAATATTTTTTCTGTTAGGTTTTTGAGTAGTTGTAGCTAAAAATCCATCATTCTCAGGTGCACTTTTAGATAATTTTTGTCCTATTTCTTTTTTAGAAAAATGTATGGTTTTATCGAAATCAGATTTATGCATGCTAGGATTTTCTTGTAAAATCGAATCTGAACTATGCTTTTTTTGAGGACTCATATTTAAGTCTGCATTAGCAACTCTTTGAGGACTATGGCTAATAATTGGTGAAGAATTATAACTTTTTATTTGGCCAGCTTTATGTTCTTTAATAAGACCTTGAAATTTTACCAAGCAGTTTTGGCAAGAATAAAAAATTTCGTAGGATAAACAGTTGTTTCGGATAATAAACTCTTTGCATTTTCTACAGTAAATATGGGTATTGCAGCCAGGATAATCTCCTCCCATAGGACATAAAGCACATGACATATTTATATATTTATTAAGGTTTGAGATAAAAATAAATTATGGGCATTTATTATATATTTTTCTTTTAAGCCTTATGAGAATTTTCTTTGCAGATCTCAAGTTTTTTGAAATTTTGAGTTTTGTAAGTGTGATTGAGAAACTGTATTCTATAAGTTGTAGCATTAATAATATTTTTTATATTGTATATAATACATAAATCAGCATATGTATTATACAATTATCAGCATTTTGTATACATTTTTCTTTTAAAGGTATTTTTCCATGTTAATTTTATCTAATTTTCCCATAAGGTTCGACTTTGGTATGGATTTTTGAAGTCAAGAAATCCTAAAAATCCTTTTGACAAAAAATTACAGTAATTCGATTGCAAAAAAAATATATGTTTCTTTTATAATAATTAAGATACTATGAAGATGTATTATATTTATATTTATAAGCAAATACTGCACTTTTTATGATAAAATACTTTATTATAACTTGGATGTATAGTCTATAAAAACATAATTATATTTAAAATAACTCAAAGTATTCACAAACTTCACAATAAGAAACTTAAAGGCTATTTTCTACTCTAAGCAAAAAAAAAAAGCTAATTTATTGTTTAGAAATAGGAATGTCTATCTTTTGCCTATAATTCATAAAAAAAAACATAAAATCATCCGAATTTTACTTTTTGTATGAGTATTTCAATCACATATTAGACAGAAAATGCTAATATAATCCTAAAAAACTAATATGGAAAATATAAATCATGGGTAATTTATGTAGTACAGTAACAATACCCAAACCTCAAAGACCCAAACTTATTGTTATTACTGTAGGTTATGATAATTTATTTGCAATACCTGAAACTAGTCCTTCACTGGAGCAATCAAGATGTGTGCATACACCTTACAAACTTTAACAGAATTAATAATTTAGTTTGCTTATTCGAATATTGTTTATTGTAAATATTGACTTTATTATATGAGTTTAGATTGCTTTGGATGATTTTTCACATAATTCTCTAAGTTTTTCTTATAATTCGATGAAGTTTTTCACATTGAAAATATATAATTGTTAGTAAATGGAGCATTATAGAGAGATATCTAATAACTCAAAACATTTACTTGAAAATCTTCAAGACTTATTAAAAGAAAAACGTCCACTGGTAAAGATAGGGAAAATATTTAAAAGAAAACTTATACGTTATTATGAACTGAAAAACGAGTATTTAGTGTATTATTCTCGGCAATATTCAAATAAATGCCGAGGAAGTGTTAACCTCAGTAGGTCAATCGCGATTCCTATAAAATCGCCTTTATCCAAACACAAATTCTGTATAAAAGTAACGACCTACGACTTTTCCTCTGAATTCTACATCTTTCCTCAATGTCAAACCGAGCAGCATCTTTTTCTCTTATACTTCAAACTTGCATCTAATGGAGAAATCCAACAAGCTCTAGAAAAATACAGTCTAAACTCCATAGATCAAGAAATCCAACTTTTAAGCGAAGTGACTGTCTCAAAAGTTTACCGAAGTCATTCAAACAGTATATCCCACAGTACTTTCCAAGAAGAAAAGTTGGCAATTGTGATCCCTGAAATAAAATCCATACAAAAATTTTGTGAACCTATAAAAAAAGACTCAGAACCCGAAGAACAAAAACCTGAAATTATTCCAGTTCCCATACCTCAAATAATAAACGAAATACCTTTAACTAAAGAAATGATAAGACTTAATGGGATAAGATGTTTATGGAATTTTGATTTAAACTCAGCTGCTGAACATTTTGAAAAAATACGTGAGGATGATTTAAGAGCTGTTCTTCATTGTGCGGAAGTGAATCTTTTTAAAGTTTTAGTTACAGGGAGAAAAAGTGATGTTCTTAAAAGTAGTGAGTCATTACAAGATGTAGAAAAGAGTTTTTCACATACAAATGAAGAGTTTTCTGATATTATAATGGCCGAGACGAATTTATTAAAGTCGGTATTGTTACTTGTCAGTGGGCAGAAACTTAAAGCTTTTATAACATTAAGATCAGCTTGGAAGAATTATAGAAAATATGAGATTTCATTGGGTAGGATTATTGATCAAGACATATTATCTAGAGCATATTTCGGCTTAGGACTTTTTATGTTAATAATGTCTTTAGTTCCATCTTCAATTGGGACTATTTTACGTTTAGCAGGATTTCATAGTAACAGAGAAAAAGGTCTAGATTATCTTTATAAATGTAAAAGTCTTAATACATCAAGATCACCTTTTGCTTGTGTAATCCTTGGGCTTTTCTATATAGACATGGATCCAAATTATGAAAAAGCAGAAAATATAATTGATGAATGTTTAAAAATTTACCCATCTTGTGTTCTTTTTTATTGGATCAGTAGTGTTGTTAACTGGAAACTTAATAAAGTTGATAAAGCTGTAGACCTTTTAAACACAGCTCTACAATGTTGTGGCAAAGAACTTTCTAGTAAAGCTGCGTTTATCAAATATGAATTAGGGTGGTTTTATTTTCTAAGACTTGAATGGAAACAGTCAAGAAAACAATTTCAAGAAATCCTAATGGACACTTTATCTTTATCATCAGAATTAGACTCTTTCGTTAAAGAAGCTCTTGTTTGTGGTGACTTAGGCGAACATAGAAAATCTTTATTTGAAAATTTATACTATAGAGGAATTAGCACAAAAAAATCTAATAAAGGAAGTTGGATTGATGGGAATGGGACAAAAAAAGATAGGGTGTTTATACCTCATAAAAGTTGTCTAATCGCCCAATTAGCTGGGTGTCTTGCTGCTCAAAATGATCAAAAATCAGAGTTTTGGCTTAAAGTTACGAAAATATCAGCAGCAACACCAACAGCTTCAAGGACTAAACTTGATGAGGAATTTGGGACTTTAGCTCAATGTTTCCTAAAAAGGAAATACAAAGAGCTTTTACCTTATGAAATTATATACTTTTTAAAACAACATACGAAACTTCTCCCAAATATGTTGACAAAAATATATCATTCAGCAGAAATAGTTATTAATTCCTTACCTAATGAAAAAAACGGATGTGTTCTTGTTGAATGGGTCTCAGCTAAAATGCTTCAGATCATGGCTTTAAGTTTAAATGGAGATACAAATGATGCATCTTTTATTTCTGATGAAACTATACCATTTTTGAAAAACATACCAGAATGGGCAAGATATATTATTCCTCATACACTTTATTGGTGCTCTAGAGCATATGGAGCTGAGTTACGTTTTGAAGACGCAATTGAAGCTTTGAATTTAGCACAAAAACATAAAAATTATTGCTTTAATATTAGAGGGAAAATATTAAGAGTTCTTGAAGATATGAAAAATAAAGTTTAGAAATTACTATAATTTTAATGAAATACTAATGGAATATTGTTAAAAAATTGGAAGAAAAAAATATTTACATCTAAATTATTTGGAACCTAACACGTTTTACTTTGGTGAAATTTTTTACTTCAGACCTACAGCTGATTTTCCAGTTGTTTATGAGTTTGTTTTGTGTTAAAAGTTGAGAAATCGAGTCGTGGTTGATTGTTTTGATTAGTTCTAGATCAGTATTGATTGTGGGAAGGCTGAATTTGCATTCGTTTTGAGGCAAAGAGTTTTTTTCTATGCTGTGTGTGTCTAGGTATCGTGCCGGGTTGTATTTTTGAGGATTTTTTTCTTTTGTTGATTCTAACTTTTTATGCATGTTATCAGTGAGAGGATTCGGAATTTTTATTTTTTTTCTGAGTCGAATTTCAAATTCAGATGAGTTTTCGCTTTGATGCAGCAGATGAGCTTTGTCATGATAAACGTATTTGTTCCAACTAACTCTTTTGTATGTTGGAGTGAATGCCATCCTTCTCCGATCTCTAGCGCTAACAATTCCTATAGGAGACCTACATTGTAAGTTCCTATTAAGATGTTCGACTGGTTTTGCAAACGCAGTCTTGCTGCTGAGCTCAGGAAATTTATTCAACTCCATTGCAATTTATTTGTGTTATGGGGATTAACATATTTTATACGTATTTTTAAGTCATGATAGAATGTTTAAACATATTGAATTTTTAGGTTTAGAAGATGAGGTTGGGCTTGGGCTTTTGGTGAGGAATGGATTTGATTAGGTGAAATCGAAATGTTTCGACCTTGTAAATAAAATATTGCCAGCTTTACTGCTAAAAAACTAACTATGGGGAAAATATTGTATATTGAAATAATGTGAGAATAAGTGTTTAATCAGTTTGTGTATGTATTTTCAAATGATTATTGCTTTATGATGTGAGAAAAAAATATTTTCCCTTGTCTTCGTGAAATTTGAAACCTGCCTTAGAGCTTAATCTACCCTAATTTTTTCGAATCTAAATTTAACTCCTAGTAAATGAATTTTTATATCACTCCTTTACCGACAATCATGATATGACTTTAACACCTACCTACTTCACTGTGAATATATTTTTACAACGTCACCATTTTTAATGGTATTTAAAGTCGAGAACTTCCTAATTATTTCGATAAGCCTTTAATAAAATTACAATAATATCATCAGCATAAAAAGAATTAAATCTACTATGCTGATACTTCTATTAGAATCTAAGATTTAAAACTTAATTATTATTATTATTATCATCATTATTTTGCATTAAAAAATTAAGCATCCTGAATGAATATCATTTAAAATCATTAAACAAATACACATAAGCTTTAAGAATATAAAATCTAATAAAAATATCATGTTTTAAAACATTTTCTTATATTTGCCTATGATTATTGTTTGCATTTTATAAGCATTTATTTTATTTATCTTTCGTCAGAAATGCAATTTTATAAAGATCTATATGATTTTATATAGACAACAATTAAATCTTTATCATTTTTGGCATTTATATTGATATTATTTAGCTTCAAAATACAACTTTTTCCTTATAATAATAAAAAAGTTCCTGAAAAATATACCCTTTCAATTTTCAGCCTAAGTAGTTCATAGTCATATAAAAAGTTTCTTCAAACCAAAAAGTATGCAAAATAATCCTTCACAATAATTACAAAAAAGTCCCAAATTAAAGCTTTATACAAACTTTTCACAAAGAAAATAAAAAACTCAAACAACATCTTTATACTAAAAATAGCATATAAAAAATCTAAACAAAAAACTTGTAAACAATACAAAAACCTAAAAACTAGTCAAGAGTATCTTAAAAGAACTTTACAATATAATATAAGAATCGAAAAATTTCTATACTAAATTTCAAAAAAAAAAATCTAGAATATTTTTTTTAAGACAATATAATATACAGAAGTTTCAAACAAAAAAAATCACAAAATATCTTAAAAAATAACAAATTCTAAGAAATGAAGAAAAAAAATGCAGTTGATAGATTCGGAATAGTAAAAAATAAAATCCTTGATTTTTAATCTGTATATTTTTTTAATAGCACATCCACCTCTAAAATCTGAGAAAAAACCAAAACTCTAAATCTATTCCATAACCAGCATAAAAATCAATAACAATCATCATCTTCCCACTAAAAATCCACAGGATCTACCAGAAAATCCTACAATCCTAAATCTGATTCATATAAAAACTCTAAATCCCTATAATAATTTAAAATGTCAGCAAAAAACACTGCTGAAGCGTCACGGACAACAAAACCTCTTCTTGGTCGTAAATTTGCCCCAATGACTGGTGCGGCTATGCGTAGAACCGGAGCATTTAAAACCCCTTATATAGAAGCTGAAGTAACCCCAGCTGATATTCCCCCAGCAAGTAAATCAAGTAATAGAATGCATATGTCTTCACGTAGTGGGGTCAATTCTAGAAAAAACATGCAACGTGGCGAAGGTTTACAAATCAACAAAATAACCCGTGATACTGCTTGTAAAGAAATCCTCGAACAAGGTTTCCCTCAATCCTATATCGATTTATTTTATATCACTCATGGGCATTTTTCAGACCTAGAAATCAAAGATTCCGCTATAACTTTTATAAAAGATAAACTTGTAAGAGCTGAAAAACTTAGTCAAGAAGATGATGCATCAGAAAGCTTTAAAGTTTATCATGACCTAGGCAGTTATTTCGACAAAATGGAAAAATTTGACGCGGCAACTTATTTTTATGAAAGATGTGCGGGGATTGCTGGAAAGAAATCTTTGCATATTGAGGAAGCTACAGCATATCAAGGTTTAGGGAATTGTGCTTATCAGACAAAAAACATAAGTAAAGCGATTGATATGTTTGAAAAAGGTGTATATATCGCTGAGGTTCATAAATTAAAACATTCTCTTATAACAATAAGCAAATCTTTAACTGAAGTTTATCGTTTAGAAGCTGATAAATTAGAAGAAGAAGGGAAAATCAGTGAAGCTTTAGAGCATCATATGAAGTGTTTAGAAAGTTCAAAAAGGTCAGATGATGCGATTTNCAGTGAAGCTTTAGAGCATCATATGAAGTGTTTAGAAAGTTCAAAAAGGTCAGATGATGCGATTTCTGAAGGGAATTCTTGTTATCGAGTTGGCATGATACATTTTAAACAGGAAAATTATTTTAAAGCTTTAGAATATTTACAGAAATACTTAGAATTATCAAGATCTAAAGAATATATTGATGGAATTACTAATGCACTTAGTAAACTTGCCGCAACTTATCAGGCGATGGGTAATGTTCCACAAGCAATAAAGCATTTGGAACAATTAAATCATGAAGCTTCAGAAAATAATAAACATGCTGCTGAAGCTGAAGCATCATTAAATCTTGGATTGGTTTATCAGAAACAAGGACAGTATAAGAAAGCTGTTGAGTTTCTTGAAAAACATTTTAATTTAGCCAGAAAACTTCAAGATAGGTCGCTTGTTGATGGGGCTAGGGTGAATTTGGGAGTTGCTCAAGCGAATTGCTCGATTAATAATTATTCGAATGTACTCATGGGAAATTTGCAGAGTTTGATATTGTGGAAAAACAAAAGGAATAAATTTTAAATATAGTTAGAATAGAGGTTTGAAGAGGATGAAATTTTTATGGATAAGAGTTTTTTTTGAGGTTTTTTTGTGGTAATGAATAGAATTTTTTGATTTTGGAGGATAGGTTGAGGGTTGTATTTTTAAGTAAATAATTAATTATATTGGATTGAAGTATTGATTTTATGTTTGTGGTTATAAGAAGTTTTAGGATTATTTAAATGAATACTTACTGGATGGATAAGAATTTATGTAATGCAACAACAAGGACATGAACTACCATTTTTCTTTTTGATTACGGCTTTAGGTATTTCTGAATCTTGCTCAACAGTTGGTGCTTTATTGTAGCCTGGGGTTTGTGCATCTGGAGTTTTATCGTACCTTTCTTTATCTGCATTACTATTTTCATCTTTATCCTCCACAATAATTTTCTCTATCATAGATACTTTTTCTACTTTCGAATTTTCCTCTTTAGAATCTCGTAGTGAAAATTCATTAGACGAATCTTCAGAATCACTATTTTCTATAATCTCAGCTTGTTTAATATTTTTTTCATTAGCCATAAATTTTCCCTTAATACTAACAATTTTCATTTGGCCGCATTTTCTTTTTTGAATTATATCAATAGAATTCTTACTTAACAATTGACACAAAACACAAAGTTCATGATTCTCATTACATTTTTCACAAATATTATGTTTACACGGTCTCATAATAGCATTACTATTTTCTTTACAATAATCACATATTCTTATCATAAAATTTCCTGGGTCATTTACATCATGATTAACTTGTACATCTATATTAACAGCATTAATACATTGATATTGATAATCAAATCCTGATGAACTTCTTTTAAGAGTATGAATAGTTTCTGGGGATTCTTGATTACATATTGTACAGTAATCTTGAAATTCTATATTATGCATTGAACATATAGATTTAATTGTCCCAAATCCTTGAAGATCTTTATTTATCATTTCAATATCGTTTGTATTTACTACATTTGAGCAAATATTGCATTTTGTTAATCCAATACGACAATGAATCTCACATGTTCCATGATGATTGTCCTTAACTTTGTATATCTGAGGATTCATACAATTTATGCACCTTATAGAACAATCCATATATTATTATAGATAATATTATATAGGCTTATTAAATTATATAGAATATTTAAATATGTTGTATACAATTATGCATTTTTATATATATCATTTATATTTAGTTTTATAATTAAGAAATCATGCAATTGCATCCGGCATCACCTTCTATTCTTCTTTCTTTTTTATGTTTTATATTATGTCTTTCTTTAGTAATTAATGCTTTAGGCTCATTTAATTTTTCTAAGACTTGTTTTTCTGTAGTTTTCTTTTCAGATATTTCATGTTTATAAATATCCTCATGTTTAATCTCCTCATATATTTTTTTACATCTTTTTGGTTCTACACTTGTTGAAGTATCTTTTTCATTTAATACAGGAAAATTGCCTGTTTCTCTGTTTTTTATTTCAGTATCAGAACTTCCCTCTTCTATTTTAGAATTTATATTTATTTGAGTTTTTTCGACTAATGTTTTAATTTCTTCTTCTTCTATTGGATTTCTTAAAGTATTTCTAGGAGAATGGTTGTTGCTACTTGAACCTGATTCCAGTTTTATACTTATATTATTTATCATTCTGCATAATTTACAGTTTTTCTTATCATCACAATCTTTGCACAAATAATGATCACAATCATCACGTTTATTGCCTAAACCAGCAAAGCAATAGTTGCATACTTTTACGAGTTTCATGTTTTTTTTTCTGGGAGGTAATGATACTACACTAATAGGCTCAGATTTAGGTTTTTTCTTATTAAAAGTTATGCTTTCAAAGTATTCTTTACTATTTCTATCCCCAACTTTATTCTTGCCAATAGGGTTTCCTATATCTTTTTCCCCAAACTTTATTCTTGCCCATAGGGTTTCCTATATCTTTTTCTGTAAATTTCATTTTTTCAGTCTTTTCAATCTTATAATTCTGATTTTTACCTTTAGTCACACTTAGAAGATTACACAAACTACATCCATCTTTTAAACAATCTTTACACAGATTATGTTCGCATATCTTCAAATCTAGAGCATTTTTTTCTCCACAATATTCGCATTTCCTATATTTCCTACTATTTTCCAAAGGTTCAACTTTATTTGTTGATGATAAATTTTTAAAAATAGCATCTTTTGGACTTTTTTGAGATATCTCAGGGCTTTCAAGATTTTTAATTGATAAATTAATCTTAGAACTTAGATTCAAACTTGAGTTTTGGCATAATTTGCATGATATTGAACAAGTATTACATAAAACATGCCCACAAGAAGATGGGGATTTAGATGTTAACTCACCGCAAAAATTACACTCGATAACATCAATGATTTTAAAGACAGATACGGTTGAATTGCAGTATGTGCATTTTATCGTACCTTTGGCTGAATGCTTATGGGTTTCACAGACTCCATGATAGAAGGGACAATTTACTTTGGCTATTTGATCATGGTCACAGAAGAGACATTTTGTATTGCAAAACATATAATTATAGATAAAATTGATATTTTTTATTGTATAGATTTAGCCTTTTTTTAGGATGGTTTTTGATGAAAAGATTTATGAGATTTAGAGAGTATGGATAATCTAATAAAAAATCCTTTTATAAAAATTTGTGGATAACATCTCAATTTATAAATCTTCATCTATCTTTTCAATCATAATATTACACATAATAGTTTATAAATGGCTCTTGCTGAACAGTTAAGATTGCCTCCTGAGGTTAATCAGATTATATATGTTAGGAACTTGCCTTTAAAAATCACCCCTGAACAGCTTTTTGAGATTTTTGGTAAGTATGGGCCTATAAGACAGATAAGAAGAGGTGTTGCTAGTGATACAAAAGGGTCTGCATTTGTTGCTTATGAAGATATTTTTGATGCAAAAAATGCGCTTGATCATCTTAAAGGCTTACAAGTTGCCGGTAAGTATTTGAGTGTTAATTATTTACAGAAAGATAGGATTACTAAGAAAGCTGAGATTAGAAAAGCCAAACAGGAGATTGAAAATTTGAAGAAGGAGTTTAAATCTACGTAAGTAAAAAGTGAAGATTTTTGGATAGGATTTGAAGGAAATTTTTAAGTTAGGCTTATTTTAGCATGCTTTAGTAGTTAAGTTGGCTTTTTTTAGGATTTTTGTATTGGATAGAATATTTTTTAATTTAAAGCTTATGTAATATCCTAAAAATTTAGTTTATTTATATAATTTCTAACAAAATCGTAATAGAATTATTACATGATTATCATAATTAAAACCATAAACCTTTAAAAAACAACACCTTGAAAACTATTATCTTTCAACAACCAAAAAGATTATCAATTTTACACCTAACCCAAATTCCATTAAAAACCCAAATTTATTTAAGTTTAAAACCATTAAAATCATTACCCAAACCTATCTGCCAGTTGATTCTTCTATTTTCACTAAAACTTTACCTATGAAATATATATGATTTCTTCTTAGCAATGTTTAAAAATACCAAAAATGCCATAAACAGCCCCAAAAAAAATCCATCCCTATCTTTCCAACCTTCAAAAAGCATCTTTTAACCCATTCTCTATACCATCATAAAAAATCCTATATATTAATTTAAACCATACATCTGCACATTCCCAATCCCCATCTCTAACCTTTGATGACTAGGATTTCTCCATTTAATAATGAAAATTATCGGACTTACCCTCCTACTCGTCTGTGTATCAGCTAACATCAACACAGACACTTCAGTCCTAGCTCTAATTGAAGCTTCTCCAGTTTCCAGTCTTTTCAAAGGCTTCATGTACGGGGTCCAACTAGACCCAAGCCAATCATCCAGTAATGCTTGCCTTAATCAAATTTCCTCAACAGAAACAATAAAATCAAGTCTTTACACTACTTTCATCAACAGCTATAAAGGACTTACTGATATTTATTCCTTTGTAAGTGTTCTTAGACAGTTTATCGATTCTTATAACCAAGAAATCAACATATGTAAATTCCCAACATTACTCAATCTTGTATCAACAGCTTTATCCTTAAGTAATATTGGTGAATATGTTATTAAATATGTAGTCAAATCTACTGTTTATAACACTTTCCTTGATGATGGTATTCAAGCTTATATGACTGGAGATTATCAAGCTGCTGGAGAGAACTTTGGTAAGATCTTCATGGGTCTTACAAACTTCTATATTTAGTTTAGTTAATTATTTTCTCTCTTTTATAAGTATATAAAAAAAACAAGTTTTTATTGAATATAAATATTCATTATTATTATTAGTATCATTAAATCATAAAGTCTTGATCTTGATCTTGAGTTCTCCCTGCTAGCTCCAGTCCAGCTCTCCAGTTCTCAGCTCTTCAAATGTTGAATCTCAGAGATCTCAATCTTCTAGTCTTGTAATCTTGCAAATCTTGTAAATCTTATCTTGTGTTATTAGTTAAATATTTGTATTAAACTTAGAACATAAGCGAACTTAACAGTTATTCAATAAAAGTGAATATCAGAAAAGAAATCAATGTAGAAGTTATGATATAGTGGGTTAAGACACCGACTCTTATTGTGTCTATAGACTTGACATCTTGGGTTTTATAAAAATATTCATTTTAGTCGGCTTAAATACTAGTAAAGATTTCTATATGAACCCCTTGATTTGTAAATATGTATATATTTTTAACCCCCCTGGTCTTTATGGAAAATTTTCATGGGCGGTAGATTCGTAAATGTCGAGAGTGCGTCTGATTAGAGTGAAAAAAAATCCAAGGGGCTAAAATGAACGGTTATAAATAAAAGTATCAGCTACGATAAGCTGAGGGGATTTTGAAACCTGATCATTAAGGTTAAAATTGTCAGGGGTAATTAAACATAATCTTATATAAAACAAGGATAAATCAAAGTTTTTTTTGCATTTAGGAGAGGATTTGGACGAAATCCTTAAGTAATTAGACTTCAATTATAAGTTATATGTCTATGCTGACTCTTAGAACTCCGAAAAGTTCAATTTATTCCTATTAATCTACTGATTCGTCGAGAGTAATTAGGGTAATTTTTTATACTTGGTCTTGGTTACTAAGGGTTAGAAACTTCATGAAACACTTGAGGGATTTAAGGGGTCTTTGGTATAGAAACTGCCATTCGCTACGACTGGGATATTTAGAGATTATCAGCTTCAAGAACAGGAGCTAAACCTTTTCATTAGTTGGCATATTTATATATAGTAAGAAAAATATGGTAATTTTTATTTTGTTTAGGTATGATTTTTGTATATTGAATAAATTTTTCAAGTTAAGTGATAGAGCTTGGTGGCAGGTAAAGTGGAAAATTTGTTTTGGGTATGGGTTTGGGTTCTGGATGATAGACTTGGATATAATATTTTTGAAGAGTTTATTTGCAATATCAACAGCATCCTTCATCATATCCATCCCTAACTAATGCGAAAATTCTCAATTCTCAATTTTCAAGCGACCCAATAATCTCCTATGCAACTATTAAAAACCTCATCTCAATATAATTATATGGAGGATAACGAAAAAGCAATAAACCTACTAAAAAACAGTGAGCAAAGTTATGAAGAACTTGAATGGTTAAGCATCTTCTTACTATGCCTTGAAGACTACCGTAACTACGCCAAAAGCCTATCTCAAGTTCTTTTAATCCAACTAGTAAGAAACTTATCAATAACCATGCTAACAAAAAGACAGCATCTTTTCAAAAAAGGTGACCATGCAACAACCTGGTATATAGTCTTTGAAGGAGAACTTGAACTTTATCATACCGTAGGTAGCGAGAACAAAATCGTCAATCGTATTCCAAAAGGAAAACAAGTCGGTGAAAGAGAAATTCTAAGACACAAATCCTATAACTTATCTTGTATCCCTAACAAAACCACATGGTTATTATGTTTACCTCAAAAAGACTTCATATCTTTATTAGGTGATCAACTGAATAACCGATTACTCATAATCAGAAACTTTGTCCATAGTTACTTACCTAATTTAGAGTCTTTATCTTGGAATTACAAAGAAAAAATCGGTTATCTTTTTTCGTTAAGCGAATATAAACGTGGAGAAACTGTTATCAATAAAGATTATCAAGATGATAAATTATATTTTGTATATGAAGGAGAAGCGGCGATATGTGTGGATTTTGAAAATAGGATGAAAAATGTGGTGAAATTAGGCAAAGGGATGTGCTTTGCAGAAGAATGTGCTTTGATGAATAAACCTTGTATGTTTAATATAAGGATTTCTAGTGAAAGAGCTGTTATTGCTAGTATTAGGAGGATGGATTTGATGATGCTTCCTGATGAGACTATTGCCACGTTGAAGAAAAATTTACAAGATAAGATTAAAAGTAGGAGGACGCTTTTGGATGGAGGGAATTTACCAAGAGGGACTTATTCTACTGATGGAAGCCCTATGTTTAAATCAGCAAATAGACAAGCTAGAGAGAAATTAATGAATTATATATTGAGAAATAAACCTTGTACACCTAAAAGGATATTGAATATTAGTAGAGTGAGGAATAAACAGTATAAGGAATATTTAGAAGTATTGAGGGATTGTAGTCCAAGAAGGTTAAAGGTTAGTTCAGATATGAGCAATTATCATGATATGAAACATAAAAGACATAGCAGCTTACCTTTTCCTTAATGTAATTGATTTTTTTTTGATTATTATGCTTTATTTGTTTAATATGTGTATAGAATGTTTAAGATTTTGTGTTGATAATAGTAACGTTTTTGATATGGTTTAAGTATTATAGCAATTTTGTTGTAAAATCATTTTTTAAACCAAATTAATAGCGCGTTTTCACAAACGGAATTTTTTAAGCATTTTTTCATTTGTTATCTAGCCCATCTCATCGCCAACACACAGAGTTTTAAAAAATTAAAAAAACTCTACAAAATTTCTGAATTAATCAATTTCATCTTATAACTCTTTTCCCTAATATAAAAAAATCCTCAAAAGTATACAATCTTCTTCTTTATCTGATTTTTCATAGCATCAATACATAAACTCTTTATTCTTTAATATAAACTTTCTTAAACCACCCTAATAAAATTCCTCATAAAAAACCCAAGTTCCAAAAAAATCCACAGTTAAAAAACTCTAGTCTCCAATTGAAAACCTTAAACCTTAATCTTCCTAAAAAAAATATTTACAACAAATTCCTAAAATGAAGTCATCGAAATCATCAAGAAAAATCTCCAAGAACAGCAGCCCTATATTATCAGACCAAGAGCCTGAGACAATTGATTTAATTTCTAATATGAATCAGGGTGTATCAAACATCCTTGTTGCTGTACGCTGTAGACCTTTAACCAAAAAAGAAAAAGAAATCGACGATTTCAAGACTGTTCAAATAATAGATGGAAAATTAGTTTTCATAACAGAGCCCCCAGGACCTATAAATAAACGACTTATAGAAAACAAGTATGCGTTCGATTTTGCGTTTGATGAAACCGCAAGTCAACAAGAAGTCTTTAATAAAACAACAATGTTTTTACTTGAAGGGGTACTCAATGGATACAATGCAACTGTATTTGCATATGGGCCAACAGGTGCAGGAAAAACATACACAATGTTAGGAGAAGTTGAAAAGCTCGGCATAATGCTCATGTCATTTATAGAGCTTTTTGCTAGGATTGAAGTCTTATCTAAAGATCGAAATTATACAGTCAAAATATCATATCTTGAAATATACAATGAAATAGTTAGAGATTTGATAAACCCAAGTAGTACATGTCTTGATATAAGAGAAGATCCTGATAAAGGGATTATGGTATCAGGATTATCAGAGCTTATAGCGTCTAGTCCACAAGAAGTTATTGATAATTTAAGAATTGGTAATAAAAGACGTACTTGTGAACCTACAGAAGCTAATCAGACATCAAGTAGGTCTCATGCTGTGTTACAGATAATTATTGAATATAAAGAAAAAAATACAGGTATTGAAGCTGAACAATTTAGTGGAAAACTATCACTTATAGACTTAGCTGGGTCAGAAAGAGCTGCGAATACAAAAAATAGAGGAATTAGGCTTATTGAAGGTGCTAATATTAATAGGTCTTTGCTTGCATTAGGTAATTGTATCAATGCATTATATGAAGCGAATTTAAAAGGTATTAAATCTTATATACCATATAGAGATTCTAAACTTACAAGATTACTCAAGGATTCTCTTGGAGGAAATTGTCGTACAGTTATGATTGTGTGTATCAGTCCATGTACAGCTTTTTATGATGATACACATAATACATTAAAATATGCAAACAGAGCTAAAAACATAAAAACTTCTTATGAAAGAAATGTTGTGAATGTTTCTTATCATATTTCAAAATACAAAGACATTATTAATGATCTAAAAAGAGAAGTCAGTGAATTGAAAAATGTTATAAAAAACAAAAAAAAAGTCCCAAAAATTGAAGGATTTCACAATGCAGAAAGTTATAACAAAGACTTAGAAGACCACATCATAAAAGAAGCAAAAAACAGAAACATGTTATTTGAAGCTATAAGTTTATGGGATGAACAACAAGAATTACTTCTTGTAAAAGAATTCGAATTAAATGAATCTTATTTAAAAAATGGAATCGAAGTAAGCAAATCTTCCTCATTATTAGAAAAAGTGAAGAAAATAAAAAGATCAATCGCCGAGCATGAAGACCGAATTTCTAAACTTAAATCACAAGCAGAAAAACTAGAAAAAGACAGAAACGAGTTTCAAATTAAATGGGAGAATCTACCCGAAAATGCTTCATCCTTATTACAAATAATGTTACAACAACATATTATAGAATTGACTGAACTTGAAAACGAGCATTTGAAAATCCATGAGAAAAGTCAATTAAAACAAAAAGATATTTATATCGAAATGCTACAAAATCAATTACGTGATCGCATTGATAGCCTTGAAACACAAATTGCATTAAAACCTGAGATAAAACAAGAGAAATTTTTCCATAAAAATATTGAACTAAAAGACCACAAAGGCCAAAACGGGAAAATTTTTAATTTCAGACTCCAAGGGCCAAAAGGGTCAGAAAGTTCCCTACCTCCAGTTTCGCCAAGATACTTATCAACAAAAAAACCTCAAGTTCGTGAGTCTAAAATCCCAAGATATAAACAAAAATATGCTGAAGATAGTTCATCAGCTTCTTCGATTATAGATTTCAAGTTAAATCATCATAATTCTACCAAAAACCTTATAAAAAATGGACCTAAATTACAGAGAAAAAAAGTTAAACAGTTATTTGTTAGTAATTCAGAACCAGAATCTACAAGGCCTAATGTTTTACCTAAAATTTCTGATAAATTTAAAGTCAGTCCTTATGTACTTAAAAGAGATGTGTCGAAGAAAAAAAGTTTTCAGAAACTTAATAATGTGAAATATGGGGTTATGATAAGAGGAATAGAAAAATTTACTTAGAGTATTTAATGGTTTATATAATAAATTTGATTTTTTTTTGAGATGAATTTTTGGCATGAGATTGGGAAAGGTTTATGATAAAGTTGTAGATTTTGAAGAATTTTTGATATGATGTTAATTAAGAATTTTTATATGATTGAAGGATGATGTATTTTATGATAATAAGTAGGGTTATAAGATTTGTCTTGGGTAAGAGGATAGTTTATTTTGGCTTTGTAAGATTTGTAATAATAAATATTGTTATGTTATGTTTAAAAGTTAATAGGAAAACATATTTTTGACCTAGAAAATAATCATGCAAATACAATTTTTCATAGACACGAAGACCTTTATAAATATCTTAATGAAACCAGACATATTTTTTATGGTTACAACTAATAAATTTTTGCTAAAAATGTCATTTTTACCTTGAAATTGCTATGATGGAGTTTTTTTTTATATGTCAAAGATTGAACAAATAAGCTTTTGGGTAAGTGAGAATAGTAAAAATAGCATATTTAAAGTGAAAACTTTAGAATTAGTAAAAGAAAAGGAAAGGAAAAAGTGATATGAAATAGTATTAAAAGAAAATAAAAATCATAAGTAAATTTCAGAGAAGAATTATAAGTGTTATTAAAGATGAATAATTTAGGACTAGAAATGTTGAGATATTGATGTTAAGTACCTTTAGGAAAATGTAGTATGCGAATATTTTTATAAAAAATTAAAGACCATTTCAACGAATTAAGAATAGAATTTGCTGCAATAGTGGATAAGTTTGTAATTAAATACAAACAACTCAATTGAATAAATCTTTGAATCTTATAAAATATTCTTTCCTCCAAGTTTTTAATGAATTATTTTTTTTAATTTTCCTTCTCTTAATTCCATATTTAAATTCACAATTTAAATGAAAGTATCTAATTTGCCTTATAATTTTCTAGGTTTAATATAAAATAATAAAAGATATAACTTAGATAAATGCATACCTAATTTATTCTTCAATACTTAAGAATCTTTTTTTTTCCTTTCAGACTGGTCAAAGGAGAATTCATATAGGATATTTATGTTTTAACAGTGATTTCTCTATAAGCTAAAAAGCCTTTTCATGAAATTATTGATCAATCTATTCTCTATGACATAATTCGCAAACCCTAATAGTTATAAAGAAAAGGGTTATTTGGTATAGAAATTGCTAAATATTGATATTAAATAAAGTTTTACTATGTAGTATATAATGTGACATTTACTACTCATATTAAGCAAGAAAATAATAAAATAACATTTTGTTTGAAAATTTTTAGTTTGATGGAAATCATTTAAAACTAAAACTAAGAGGCAAAAAATATATTATTAATAGAAACTAGCTAGATTTTATACAAAAAAAAATTAAAAAATTCTAAGATTTGTTACAAATTTATGCCATAACTAAATCTGAAATTTCTATAAGTTGACCGGAAGAATATACGTTAAAATTGAAGTGTTTCACTTTGGTTAAAATAAATTTACATAGTTTTTCATAGATTCGCTGATTTTGGGATTAGTAAGACCTGTTCTGTTTTACAATTTTCGTTAATATATTTCATTTTTTAACTTTTTAGAACTAGTATAGGTTGAAAGAATTAACTATAAAGGTCATAGGAACTAAGGTTTTATGTTTAAATTACGATTTAAGACTTATTTAAAAGAATTTGCTTGGAAAGGAATTTTATATATAAAAATTTTGTGTTTATTTTTAAGCCTTTCTAAGGTTATTCTAAGTCATCATTACCATATAAACCCATAAATCAATACAAATCCAAAGCTTAGCCTAAAAAAGTGATCATTATGTATAAAAAGTTAAAATCACCACTTAAGCACGCAATAGTTTCCATTTATTTATACAAAAATCAAGAGCACCTAAAGGAAAATCTAAGACAAATGCTTTAAACTATTTCAATACCTACTACAAATTTTATTCTAAAATTAGTCTATACCAAAAGCATTTTCTCTGTTTAAATAAAATCCCCATAGTAATAAACTTCATATTAGCGGTTCCATATTATACTCAAAGCTAAGATAAATATAAACCCACTCAACTTTTAATTTCCCTTCCTGTTATTCCAATTAAAAGTTCATAAATTTTCCTTTTGCTTTACAAAAATTATAATTTATAGTTTTGGAAAATTCTTCTATCAAAAAATCACCATCGTAATAAATTTATTATGATAATGGAAATTCAGTATAAAACCCCCTTAACTTGTTTATAAAGGTAGTTTTTGCATATACCCATTATTTTAGACAGGGTATTTAAAGCAATTTTTACCTGATTCATATGAGAAAACTTGAAACTTGCTAGGTTTCAAAAAACATATGTATTTAACCTGAAAATTTTTATCATAATCGAACAGAAATTCTTTTAAAGTCTTTCTGAGGCTGATTTTAAAAAGTGTTTCATTTTTTTATATCGTAATTTTTTATAAGAAGTTGAATGTATGTAGGTTTCATCACGTAGAAATAGTTAATAATTTTTTCAACTCTGACAAAAGACGGAATTGAAGTTGATCAAACTATTTTCAAACCTCAAATCTTTAAAAAAAAATATTCTGGATCTAAAGATCTCATGATATTTATTATGGTATTTATTATATGTTCTTTAGTCTTCCAAGTGCTTTTTCAGTATTTCCTTTCATCCTTAGGTATTTAAAAGCATATATACCCATACATCAAAGTAAAAAGACTATAATATCCCATCTATAATAATTTATAAGCTTCTCATGTATAAATTCCAAAAAATTTATCCCTTAAACATTATTCCAACATTAACTGTTATCATAAAACAATCTAAAACAGATAATAAAATATGTTAATAAATCTTTAAGCTAAAGCTATTCTATAAATCTTCTACACCTTTACAAACTTTCATATGTCTGTTAAGAGAATACCTGTTATACATAGCACGATTGCACTTTTCACATGTTTCTCTAGTAGATTGTTCATGAACTTGCTTAAAATGGAACTTCAAAGCATACTTATTTCTGAATCTTTTTTTGCATACCGCACATCTTGATGGCCTTTGTTTAGAATGTAGCTTACCGAAATGCTGTTTCATACCTTTGGCTGTTGAGAAAATATGATTGCAAATTGGACATATCGATCTTTCTTCAACCTCAGTTAAAAGATGCATTCTAAAATCATTGATCTCTTTAAACCCAATCCCACATTTCTCGCACCTGAAAGTTTTGTATTTTTCATAGGAGTACTTAAAAATTATTGGAGAAGGCAACAACTGGACAATATCTGGTGACTTAATCATTATATTAGTGGACATGATGACATAAAATTTAACTTTATTTTTTTACACATCACTATGGGGCAAAAAATATACAAAAAGTTGTCAAGGAAATGATTATATAAGAAAGTTTAAAAGAATACTATAAAAGAATATCCTAAACGGTATATTGATTTATATAACATTCAATAAAGAAACAAATTTAACCTGGTTTTTATTAGGTTTTATTTTAAAACCGAAATTTCATAAATACTGCAATTTACTTATAGCCAAAAGTTAATATTTATCAAATATGCATATATGTATCTAAGCTCTTCGTGTGTACATTTTTTCTTTGTAAGACTTGTTGGAGTGTATAAACTGGGAAAAATTTTATTTTTATAATCTGCCATTTATTTACAAAATTGATGAACTTATTGTCTTATGATTAATCAGAAAGATTTTTTATTAGATTTTTATTTGTTATGAGTTTAATTGTAAGTTTATGAGTTTTTTGAAATTTTAGTATTAAGGGTTTTAAGATTTTTTTTTTTTGTATATGAAATTTTATTGAGGTAAAATACAAAAGCAGATAAGTATTTTATGATTTTATTGTGCTTTAGGTTTATGTTGGGGATAAGGGATTATTTGTTTTATGAATAATTTATTTGTTTGATCTAGAATGAAGTTTCTAGAATTGAAAATTACAAAGAATATGAGTTTTTTAGTATGATAAATATCTAAAATGCATTTAGAGAAGGGTTAGGTGTTAGGATATATGAAATATATAGGGTTGATTAGATTATTTTATGTTTGGGTTGCTTATAATTGGGTTATAAACTATAGAATAATACAAAGGGAGAATTATTGTGAATTCATAAAAAAATATTTTACTAGTAGCGATAAGTTTTTATTCCATAAAATAATACTAAATCACATTTCAGCTGAATTCAGTTAAAAAGTTTTATCGCATTTAAACCTAAAATCAATCATCATATACTAAAAAAAACCATAACATTCATTATAATCAGACTATCTTTAAAATCTCTAAATTCAAACTATACATTCTTATTACTATCAACTTTATTACACTAAATCTCTCTTATCTAGTTTTGGCTTTTNTTTAAAATCTCTAAATTCAAACTATACATTCTTATTACTATCAACTTTATTACACTAAATCTCTCTTATCTAGTTTTGGCTTTTTATAAGTTTTGTAAGCATCAAAGCTATTGAGTTCCTTTCTCTCTTTCCAAGTTGATTTTTAACTGAAAAATTATGAGCAACCTTAATAGGATCTTCCCAAGACTTAACTTCAATTTCAATAATTTTCCCTTTAAGATTGTATTTCAAAGTAACCCCTTCATCTTTTCTCCCAAAAGTTGAAGAGCATCTCACTTTTTTAAATGTTTTTTTTTCTCCACCATTACTCCAAACTTCTTTTTCATTATTTTGAGGTGGGGATAAAAGCTTTTCATTGTTTTGAAAAAAATTTGTAGGGTTTAAAGCTTTTGGAGATGGTAAAGATTCAAGTATATTTGGACTTGGTTTTGCATGTGCTGAAGAACCACGTGAACGAGTAGGTCTTGGGGGTTTTTGCATATTTTTTTCTAAAGGTTTTGGTTTTGTAGGTTTTTTTTTGGGTGCTAGCATTTTTGGTTCTTTTTTGTGGATGAGGATGTCAAAGTCATCACTACTTTCTTCAGAACTTGTATAGTCTAAAGTGGGTGACTCGGGGTCTTCATTGTTTTTTGCTTCTTGTATAATAAGTGCCTCTTGTATTATAATTTTTGGGATGTCTGGGTCTGAGATCTCTAGTTCGACTTGGAATAAAGGATTCGGCACTAAATCACCAGACACCAAGTTTCGAATCCCTCTCGCAGTTAAAAAGTCTCTAAAATCCTTAAGCCCACATATCCTCTCAACAAACTCACTTTTCCCAATAATCCTCTCATCCTTCATCACTTCCTTAACAACTTTCTGAACAAAAGTTTTTTCCTTTCTCTTCAATATCATTGTATATCCTTTAACCTCCTCATCATTAAGACTCTGATTATCCAAAGCTAAACAAGGTAAAACCTCAACAGAAATTTTAAAAAGTATAATCAAAGTATCTCTAAGTTTATCTTCACATATTTCCCCATTAGCTTCTGTATCTATAAGTGAAAATAATATCTGAGCTTTATTTTCTACTGTATCTTTACTTAACAAAACACTAAGAAAACATAAAGAAATTACTGGAGTTTTACCATCATTTGCTAATAAGCCAATTATTCTTGAAATTGAATTGTTTTTACTTTGCATATAAGGAGTCCATGAAAGGTCGTTTATAGCACGAGCTAATTGTAATGAAGTTAAATATCCTGAATGAGAATTTAATCGGAATGTATTGACAAGTTCACGAGTTTTTTTGTGAGAAAAAGGGAGATTCAGTTCGAGATTTGACAGGATTTTCTCTTCACGCGATTGAGTAAAACGCTCGTTACTTGCTAGTATTGTAGAACCTGAACAGCCCATTTATTTGAATTATTATAAGATTGATGTTTAGATTTGGAAGTGAGTTAGGGTTTTGTTAAGATTGTAGTTATGGGAAAAAATGAGATTTTTAAGGCTGTGATAAGGACTTTTGTAGGGTTTTAGATGATATTTTCTTCCTACCTTTTTCCACTAGCAACTTATAAATCCTTACCATACCTCGTTATTAACTCATACTATATCTCAAATTCCCTTAATTAATAAAAAGCCAAACCACCCTGCAAGCCTATTCTAAAACCCTTTCATTCCATCAATCATCCATTTCTCCCAACACCCAGCATCCAAAAAAACCCATTTTATATCTTAAAAACCTCTTCTAATACTATAAATTCTTATATTAATTCTCCTGATCAGGATTTCTTACTCTATCCCAAGCATAATCCGTCGATATTTCCATAATATCATCAACTCTTCTATCATTATTTTCAATCATAAACTCCGTTTGCAAACCAATTTCCAACTCACTCGACCTTGGACTAAACATTTCCTCATTATTCCTTTTTCTCATAACAACAACTTTACTCATCCCACCTATATCCCTCGGTATTTCTTCAGCAAACAAAAGCATCCTAATCCCTGTAGCCGACAAAAAATGTTGATATTTTTCAATAGTTTTAATTCTTTTAACAAACCTATTCTGGGCAATTTCATTTTTCCCATCTAAAACCTTAGTCAATATTTTTTTTATAAGCCCATTTTTCTTCCTTTTAAGCCATAAGGTATAGTCTTGAATTTCAGTAAAGGTTAAACATTGATTATCATAAGCAATCTGTGGGAGGATTTCTATAGAAATCATAATAAGGGCGTTTAAAACATATTTAAAAACCTGAGCTTTTATTGTCCCTTTTGTCTCTCTATCTATTAAAGTAAACAAAATTTCTGCTTTGTTTTCAAGAGTTGCTTTACCAAGTAGTATACTAAGAAAGCATAAAGTTATTACTGGAATTTTGTTATTTCTGGTGATTAAAGATATAACTTTTCCTAAGGAGTTGTTTTTGTTCTGAATATAAGAAACCCATGAAAGCTGTTCTAAGGATTTTGTAAATTCTGTATATGTTAAGACGTCATTAAACGAATTTAATTTGAATGAATTCATAAGATCAGATAAGGATTTGTTAGAGAACGGAAGGTTGGTCTCAAGGTTTTTAATTATGATCTCTTCACGGGGTTGAGGTAAACGATCAAGTTTTGTGCTAACTATAGAACCAGAACAGCCCATTTATAATAATTATAAAAAAAACTGAAATTTCATTATGATCATAAGATATTTTTGAATAAAAATATGCTTTTCAAGGTATGGGGTTAGTTTAAAGAGTTGATGTAGGCTTTTTTATTATTAGTTTATATTGTAGAAGAGTTTAAATTGTAAAGTGGGAGATATTAGTGGTATTGATAAAGAAAATAACTAGATTTGATACTATTTTTAAACGTAGTTTTAGTAAATAAGCTATGTTTATGTATAAAGGATTAAAAGTTTTTCATGATGAGTATAAGATATGGAAAATGATGGAGGATAGAGAGAATTATTGGTTTTTGAAGCTTTTTGGGTTTGAAGGAGTATGGGTATGCAAATATTAAATACTTCGAAAATTATTCTAGGCAGTTTATTTTAGTAGTACATAAGGTAAGGAATTATATATGTGAAATTTTAGAGTGCAAAATTTTCAGCATCTAAAAACAATTCCTCTATAAAACCTAAAACCTCTAAAAGCAATAACCTCTAGCATTATATTTCCTCTCATATAAATCTTCAATTGCTTAATATTTTTTTCTCAAACAATCACACAATATAAGATTATTTTTATTCTTATCATCTAATAAAAATCAACTTTATTTTATTAACCTTCTATTTTCAAACTAAATTACAATCCATATCATAATTACTTATGAACTTTTCAGTTCGGCACCCACAATTAGAGTTCACACCAGGTCAATACCCAGAAGGTCTAAAACGGTATAACTTCAACAAAAACCAGAATTCTTGTGATTATCCTGCTTTTGTTGAAAAGCCTGGTGAGAATTTACCACAGTCATCTTCACTATCAATCTCAAACTATCCAAGCAAAACCTTTGAATCTCAAAAGTTCAAAAGTCAACTTCAAGTTAAACAACAAGAAACAGACAAGCTTAAAAGCTATAATCAAAGCAATTATAAAAGTTTTAGTCCTCAGCCTGTAGGGATAAAGTATAATAATTTAGACCATTCGAAGTCTATGGCTAATTCTTTTAGACCAACTTATAACTACAGCATTTTTGATATCGCTAAGCATCCAGCTTTCCAACAGCCTAAATTTACTAAGCAAGACTCGAAAGTTGTTACGGCAAATCCTGTGAGTGGGTTTAATAACTATGAAAGCTCACTTGGGCAATATGGAAATATGGTCATGAGTTCAAATAGAACCTTACCAAATTAAGTGCGTCTAGTCTATAATTTAATTATCTAACCATAACGACATCGTCAATCTTTAAAATCATACGAACGCACTCAGTAGCTAAAATCAAAGAACGCAACTCAGTAGCTAAATTTAAAGCACTCAACGAAACTAATAATGGTTGGACGACATTTTCTTCCATCATATTTGAAACTCCTCCTCTTCTCACATTAATTCCAGCATGTTTATCCCCATTAGTATGTCTATTTCTAAGTTCTGTGACAATATTTATAGGGTTGAGTCCAGCGTTTTCTGCTAGGGTATAAGGAACAATTTCAAGAGCTTCAGAGAAACTTCTAACACAAATACTTTCAGCTCCAGTTAGTGTTCGTGATAATTCAAGAAGTTTTTGTGACATTTCCATTTCAGGTGCACCACCACCTGGTACTAGAGCTCTTTTTTTGACTAAACTGCGAATAACACACAATGCATCATGAAGTGATCTATCAGCTTCATCTAAAACCAACTGATTAGACCCTCTAACCAATATTGATGCAGTTTTACCTTGAGGACTATTATTCGAACACCCTTTAATCCTAACAATTTTTCCTTCTCCTACAGTTTCCTCTTCAACCAACTTAGCTGATCCTAATTTTTCACTAGTAAATTGATCAACATGGGCAATAGGAGTAATACCTAATGTCCTCGATATAAAATCCACATCTTCTCTTTCAATATCCCTAACAACCATAACCCTATGTTTAGCCAAATAATGTAAACTTAAATCATTCATTGCATCTCTAAGTACTGATTTCTGTATAAGCAAAACATTACACCCAGTATCAACGATTTTCTTACACAAATTGACAATATATTTTCTCTCTTCTCTCAAAATCCTATCCATTCCAGTATAATCCTGAACAATAATATTGTTTTCCATATCAGTTTTAGGTGAAGATAAACAGAACTGAATCAAAGCAATCTTAGGGTTTTCAACTCTTGTAGGTCCTCCTGCAGCATGTGAAGCATGATTTGAAGCAAAAACAAGACCATCTATAAGTTCAGTATCATCAACAGTTCCCCCAAGTTTTTTAGAGACTTTGATGTTTTTAAGATCAACATTTTCATCACCTTCAGAAACTATACTCATAACAGCCCTTACAGCTATAGGAGCTAATTCTTGTGAATGCTGTGAGACAACTTTAGAAGCTAGACTTGTTGAGGCAATTTTTTCTAATGATGTTGTATCAGAAAGATCTAATTTGACTGACATTTCTTCAAGGATTTTAGATGCATGATCTCCAGCTATTTTGAAAGAATCTGAAATCTGAGATGGATGGATACCCTTTTCTAATAGAGCAGTACATGAGTTTAATAAAGCTCCAGCTATAACAACGACTGAAGTTGTCCCGTCACCAGCTTCGATATCTTGAGCTTTAGACAGTTCGACTAACATTTTCGCTGTTGGATGGAGGACTTCCATTTGTTTCATTATGGTCGCCCCATCATTGGTAATCATAACTTCTCCTTTGCTGTCTTTGATCATTTTATCCATTCCACGAGGACCTAAAGAGGTTCGTACTGTATCTGCGACGGCTTTGGCTGCAGAGATATTTGTCATTCGAATACTTTTTTGCTTCTCATTAGCCAGACCTTTTTCTGGGTTCGCAGCTTTCATATTTACCATTGATGCTTTTTTGAGGCATTTTTGGGTATAGGATTTGAGTTTATTGAAAATATGAGGAAAGTTGTGGCATTGGGAATTGAGGATTGAAAAATGGAAGATACTAAAGAAGGTTTGGGCAGATTATGGATTTTAGAGGTTTGGGAAATATGGATTTTATATAAAATGTTTGGGCAGATTATGGATTTTAGAGGTTTGAGAAATATGGATTTTATATAAAATGTGTGAGGAGGTTGATTGTTTTAGAAATTTGTATGATTTTTAATTGAAAATAGAGGATGCGATAAAATGTATAATAAAATAAACGATTTTTGTGGAAAAGATGCATGGATTTTATTTGGATTATTAAACTGTTGAGAGAAGAATTTTATAATGGTAAGATAAATTTTATTGAAAATGACATGTTAGGGTGTTAGGATATCATAATCAATATAATCCCCATAAAAAATATAATAATTTTTACTTAAAGTAACCTTATTTTCACTAGCAAATTCTCTTTTAACCCAATCATATCACTTAATAAAATGCACATTTCCAGTCTTTTTTCGATCTATATAAAATAATTCTCTACATCTTTAAACATTTCATTATTCTAAGCCACACATATATAATAATATCATAACATCGATTTTTTTATTACTAATTTATTATACTCTTATCTGCTGACTTAAACGAAGATAAAGAGGTCACTGCATAAAACCTAGCTTTATTATTATAAAAATTACATAAGGTTTTATATTTATTCAATCCTAACACATTTTGAAATTGCAAGATTATTCTATCTTTTCCTTAAGAAGATACTCTAAGAAATATTCCCACCAGAAACGTTTTCCCTTGGCTTGCTAGACTATTGGGTTGTAAAATCAAAAGCTTTTTTAAGATTTTTTTACATATAAACCATCTCTTAGACACTTAAATACTAAGTAAGAGAATAACTTTGTATAAAAAGCTTCATCATACTTATTTGAATACATAAACCATCAGTTTAAGGTCAAATTCTTTTTTAAACTACCATCGAACACTTCCATATTATGATATAGAATGTTTGAATAATTGCCTTTATCATTAAAATTTACAGATATACTTTAAAAGTTCTCTTCCTACCCTCCAATTAAATCCTCATATAAATTTTCCTAACTCAACTATCCTAACCCCTCCAATCCAAAGCCAATATTTCCATTAATCTCCACCATACTTTCCTACTCATGTTTATAAATGGGTCTTAAAGAGAGTAAAAACGAGCCATTTAGTTCAGTGGTTGAAGGGTCTAGACGTACAAACAGCACAGCCATATTCCGCCATCCAAAGCTCAAAAATCAATCAATACTTCCAAAAATATGGGGTTGTTCAAATTATTTCGAACTATTTCAGTAATAATAATTCAGCTGTATTGCTGAGAAATATCAGCATAAGCCTTGGTTAGGCTATCGAGTTTACAATGAGTATCAATGGGTCTCATTCAAAGATTCTCTAAAAAAAGTCTTACAAACAGTAACTGGAATTTGCAGTATGCGTATAGAAGATAATTCTCTTGGGTGTAAAGTTATGGGAATAATGGCTCATCCTAGACAAGAATGGTTTTATACTGATCTAGCATGTATGGGACTTGGGATTGCTACTGTAGGTTTGACTGATAGTGATCAAGAACTAGTTTTATTAGAAAAAATACGCAGTTTGGATATGAAAAATATTAGCGTTGATAGGAAAGGGCTTAAAAAACTTTTTGCCTTAGCGGAGATGCTTGGAGAATCTCCTATAGAAAAAGTATTGTATTTTGATGAAATTACCTCTGATGAAATGGCCAAGGCACAAGGTTTTAATATACAAATTCTCAGGTTTAAAGACTTTAGTGCATTTCCATTAAGTAGCAATTTGATTGAAATCAGCCCTAAAAATATTTGCCTTTTCGCGTTTACTTCTGGAGTCACTGGGCCTGCTAAAGCTGTAAAAATTACTCATGAGCAGTATATGAGCAGTTTTACGTCAATAATTTTTGAACATCCGCCTGTTGGTAATGATGATGTTTATATTTTATATACAAATCTAGCTTTACATGGGGAGAGGATTTTAAGCTATATGTTGACAATATATGGAGTAAATATTGGTTTTGCTGGGGATTTAAAAGAAGATATAAGGATAATGAAGCCAACTTTAATGCTCGCGATACCTAGGGTGTTAGATTTTTTGACTGGGGGGATTAAACATGGGGTATCAAAACGCACTGGGCTTTCCGGGACGTTGTTTAAAAAATGCTATGAGAATTCGTTAATGAAAATGGAAAAAGGGAAGCCATATAAGAAAGGATTTTGGAGCAATATAGCATTTAGAGAAATCAGAGAAAATTTCGGAGGAAGGTTAAGATTTATGCTAACAGGATCTTCATTATCTAATACAGATACTATGAAATTTATTAGTATATGTCTTGGTTGTAGTATCTATGAAGCATATGGTTTAGTTGAAACTGGATATAGTAGTATATATTCCCCTAACACATTTTCTGGATGTTTAGGTGGACCTGCTCCAGGATGGGAAGCTAAATTAGTATTTACCCCAGATATAATATTAGAAGATATACCAAAAGATATGTATGGTGAATTATGGCTTAGACATGATGTTGCATCAACATCATACTTAACTCAAAGTACATCAGATAATGATAATTGGGTTCATACAGGAGATTTATTTAAACTAACAAATGAGAGGTTTGGATTTTGTTTTATTGAAAGGATTCAATATGTTATGCATACAAAATGTGGTTTTGGTGTTTGTCCACAAAGATTAGAGAATTTATATAGGCAAAATCCTTTTGTTGCTCAAATGATAGTTTATACAGATAAAAGTATTAATGGACTTGTGAGTATTGTTGTTGTTGATGAAAGGACTTTACATCAAAAATACACATCTATAGTAAAATTAGAAGAAGTTCGTTATAATCATATTATAAAACAAGATATTATTGATGGGTTTAATGAATTAGCTCAAGATAAGAGGCTTAAGATTTATGAACATATTCTTGATGTTTACATTGAAGTTGATCCTTGGACTTCTTCAGATTTGATTACTGAGAGTTTGAAGATCAAACGCTATGCCCTACTTTCCAAATATAATGATTGTATTCAGGATATGGTATCAAGATTAAATAATTAAAATAAATTTTTATATTTGATTATTGAATATACTGGATTATTTTTGGTTTTATGTAATTTAGTTTGGATAAGTTTTTTATTGTCGTTTTGGGAAATTTCATGAGAGATGATTTGATAATTATAGAAAAGTGAACTTATGGATATAAATACCATGAGTTTAATAAAATTAGATTGTAGTAAAAATTTATTATAGAGTTTTGAATTTGCTGTATGGTTACAATTAAGAAAATAGTATTTTTGAATTTGTATGTAAAATAAAATTATGCTGATTTTGTTGGTAATTTATGGTTTAACTTAAGCTAAAGTGAAATTTTGTATTATTACTACTACAAAATTTTTAATTTTTATACCTCTTTTGATTTTTTTCTTTAAAGAATGTATTTATCCCATTTAGCATTACTTTATAGTAAAACTCTTAAGATGAGACTTAATTATCAAAAAGGTTGAAATAAAGGAAGAAAAAAAGTTGTTATTTGGGTTGAAGACATACAATATTAAAAAAATATTTTTTTTGTATATTAAAACTACTCAGTTTAAGTGAGTTCCCCAGTATTTGCACATACACAGAATTTTTGTTCCTATCATTAATGCTAGATGGACTGGTTTTGTTTGACATATTCGATATTTAAAATAGAAAAATTTTGGTTTTTTTTAATGGTAAAGGTAAATGGAAAAAGAGTTAGTCGCTGCATTNAATAGAAAAATTTTGGTTTTTTTTAATGGTAAAGGTAAATGGAAAAAGAGTTAGTCGCTGCATTAGCTTTTAGGCCTTTATAAAGATATGTTCATAGTACTTTTTGCATGAGAAATAAGTTGTATTTGAAATATAAAATTTTATTTAAAAATCTATGTTTATATAATTTAATAGTGTATTTTCTTTGATTATTTTTTCATATATAAGCTTAAAGTACCTGATTTAGTTTAATCAAAATTTCCCAAACCAATATTCTTATATATACATTAACACTTTTAGTCTGCATGTTTAAACTTCTTATAAATGGTTTAAGTATATTTTATACATATAATAATTTATTCAACAAGTCAAATTAAATCAGAAAACTTGATAAATTATCGCAAGTGCAAATAAAACACAAGATGACTTATAAAATTTTTAAGATTCAAAGATAAAATTGCTTTTTAATAACGTAATGAAAATTGCCAATATTAGTCTTCTTATAGATGAAAGTATAAATATGAGGAAAATTAGTGACTCAGATATTGACATTTCAAAGTTTGATAAGCTAGGCCAGATCTCTGTCTACTGTTTTTTATCAATTATCATTGCTATGCTTATCTTTGCCGCACTTTCAAGAAATAGAGGAAAATGCTTATACGCAGTATGGCATAACATTTCCTTCATTACTCTAATCCATTGGATTCCCCTAATAAACATCGACAACAATTCTGAATTCGAGTCTTTCTTCAGCCAAATCGCCATAATTTTCAGACCTTTTGAACTTTCATCTATATGCCTCGATGAACCAATAGACAATCATATTTACTCAAGTATAAAAATCAAATCAAATAGTTTTATTAACAATGCAAAAGAATCTCTTTTAGTCTATTTTTCTGTATTACTTGGATGTATTATTATAATTATCCTTAGCAAATATACAAGTTCAAACAAGATTTTGTATTTAAAAAAACAAGTCAAATTTTCAATCATTATAAGGCTTCACTTATTATTTTATTTAGATTTTATGACTTTTAGCTTGATAAACCTGTACTTTTATACAGGTAAAAACACATGTTCATCAGTAAATTTAGGGTTTTCTTTATTCTTTTTAATAATGGGAGCATGTTGGATTTTAGTTATTCCTCTGATTATTAAAAAGAAAATGACAGGAGATATAGAATCGCATCATGATATAGTATTTGAAAGCATTGAAACTATAGTTAAAGAATTTAAACCGTGTTTTATGTCTTCGAAGTACCAGTTTTATACTATTTTTTTATTGTATAGATATTCACTAGCGTTTTGTCTTGTGATTTTACCCAATTCTCCTTCAGTGCAGTTGTTTATTATTGCTATGTTTCAGCTTTTCATTGGTATGTTGTATTTAGTGTTATATGTTTGTATTGCAAGACCTTTTGTTATGAAATTTGATGCAATAACAGTTATTATTAGTGAGTTTTTTTGTCTTTTTTTGGTTATACTTATTGGGATGAGATTGCTTGGTAACCTTTCTAGTGATACAAAATATTATCTTACTATTAGTTGTGTGGTTGTTATATGGATGGCAGAGATTAGTATTGTTGCTAGATATGTTTTAGCTGTTGTCCTTAATAAGAAAACAAGCTTAGATACTTTAGCAAATGAAACCCAGAGCCCTGCTGTCGTGCCTATTGCAAACCAAACTTGTGATGATAGAATAATGCAGTCAGTTAAAAGAACAGAATTATCAATCGATCGTTTAGCGAATATAGATTTTAATGATCACAAAAAAAATGAAATAGCTTTTGATGCTAGCGAAATTTCAAAACCTCCAAATAATATTAAAAACGAGGATAATCTAAATCCTAATGCAATCATTCCTATTAATTTCAATAAAACTCAAAAGTTTGACTTAAATGCATTTACAGTTGCCAAAAAGGTCACAAAAAAATACTAAAACCCTTAATCTTATACTAACTTATCTAAATCTTAAATCATACAAAAAAATAACTTTAATCACATATCATATAAACACCTTATGCCATCTTGTAAAAAATTCATATATATCATTAAATCTTATACATTTTCCATTGTCTCATTATCCTTTTATATTTTTTCTTAATATTCCAAATAGAAACCTTCTCTATATTTCTTATCATTAGCAAAACTCTAATATAATACTTTCCATCTAGGCCATATCATTTTTCCTTCTCAATTAATTTTAAATGCCCTTCATATTTTCTTGCAAAATTATAATAAAAAACTCCAGTCCCTGATTTTCATTGCCTATAAAGTCTCAAACAAGGCCGTAAAGAGCAAGTGCCTATTTTCTTTACAAGAACCCATGCAGTCAAGTCCTTCTAAAACCACAATAAATAAAAATCCATAAAAAAAATAATTATTTTTCCAAAAATCATTCTATATAGAAATGAAACCTCAAGACCTATAAAATACTAATTATTTTTCCAAAAATCATTCTATATAGAAATGAAACCTCAAGACCTATAAAATACTACAAAAACTTCCAATCCAAAATATTACAAAAACCTTATAAAATCCAAGAATCACTTACAATAAAAGACAAACAACTTGAAATTGCTCGATAAAACAAAATTCTCAAACATTATTATTATGCAAAAACATATAACAAACTGAAAAAACATATACAACAAGTCAACCAAAGACATAAAGTCTTTTTAAAGTCATATAATTTGTAATTGTAATCTACTTATAAATGGGTTGTTTTCCATCTTCAAGATCAGATACAAGAGTGTCAACTACAGTACAAGTTGTTTTTCAAAAAGCAGGGAACATGCCATTAACGATTTTCAGTAAAAACTAATCAGCAAATAAAACTGTTGGCAAAGGGATCAAAGCGACACAAGCCTGGGAAACCAGCTGGACTAAATCTGCGGTTGAGAAGAAAAGATTGCTTTTTTGGGAAAATCGACATGAAGGTAATCCTCAAATCTGGGGACATTTAAGACAGGTTATAACAGAATCTAATGAACAAACTTCAAATGAACTGTTTATGCATCTTGGCCTTACAGTTATAAAAGGTTTACTACTTACTCAAGACTCTGTTGGGGTAATGTATAACATTCCTCCTTATATTATAAGTAATCCTGACAATTATGGGAATATAACCCCTGAGAAAATCTCTTTAGATGAAGTGCTTTTAGATGTGTCTGGACAAGGGGTTAATACAATGAGGATTAAAATGGAGGCAAATGAAGCATTTGGGAATTTAAAGTATAAAATTGCTGAAACCAATGGGAAAGCTCCACAGTGTGTTAAACTTTTACTTGGGGAAATGGATATTGAAGATTGGCATACACCTGATTTGTTGAATTTGCCGAATTTTGCTAAGATTGTAGTTAAGTTTAGCAACAAGTAATTAATGGTGATGAAGGATGAGGTATTTTTGAAAATTCGAGTAGGATAAGGGGTTTTTGAGGATTTTTAGGTTGGGGAATCATATAAAGAGTTTATAATTAAACAATTACAACAATGAATCTTAATCAAACCATTTTTAAAACCCCTTATAATAATCTACTCACCCTATTTAAACTAGAATTTTATAAAATCGCAGTTTATTACTTAAATAAACATAAAATTCAAAAATAATCATTAAAATTAATTTCAACTTCATCAAAAACAAGCATTTTATCATAAAGTAACCCAGCAGTTTCATTTATAATATAACTAAAAATCATATCAGATACATCAATTTTAGCTTGGGTTTCTTCTTCATCATAATCTAACCACCTTGTTTCATCATCTTGAACATTTTGTGATAACATAATACCAAGCCTATCTTCTCTAAGTTTTTGTAGTTTTTCATCATCACTTTTACAAGTTTCATCAGGAAAAGTTCCTGCATGTACCTCTTCCCAATGAAAAATCAACTTGTTAACTTTTTCTATGACAATTTTTAGCTGACCTTCACCATAGAGTGTTGGGCTTATCATGTTCCATGGGTCAGGAAGACCTTTAAGTCCGAATGGTCTAATATGGTTAAGTGATTCGTTGATACAGTCAAAAAGCATTTGAAGGTAGATGTGCCTTGATGGGATATCTCCAGCATTAAACTGCTTTTTAAGTACTGGGCCTAAATCAGGTGGGAGTATGATTTCTAAAGTTGGAATCTTCTGCAACTTACCAACCTCAGTCGTTCGTAGTTTTTCAAGTCTTGCCAATGGTTCATAATAACAAGGTGTATTAATAAGTTCCAAAATTTCATTCTCACTCTTAAAAAGAACACCCTCAAGTTTCCTCATATACTCCTCAACAAACTCTTTTTTCGGATTAACAAGTTTTTCTGAAGTACTAAAAGGTATAACTTCCAAATACAATTTAATCTCATTTTGTATAAGCTGTATGATTTTAATCTCAAAATTCATCATAAAATCACTATGCGAATTATCAATAATCCTACTTTTTTCTTCTGCAGGTTGGCTTGCAGGACTAGATTCAGGGTAAAAAATAATATCACGACTATTCCATTCCTCATCAGAACTAGGATCATCAATAAGTATAATCCCAGGTCTTTCAATATCATTACAAGGTTTAGAAAGTGGGTTTTTATTAAATATGTTTTTAAGAACATTTTCAGGGTTTTGAGACTCAGAACTATTTTCTGAAGATGAAATTTCATGTTTATGATTTTCTTCAAGGCTATCTTTTTGGTTTTCTAAATTAATATCAGGACGTGTTTTATTTGGTGTTTTTAATTCTTCAGGGTTTGAGTTTATTTTTGCTACAATCCCAGGAAATTTCGTATTAAAATTCCTAAATCTTCCACTTGACTGTGATTTATTAGAAGTATCTGATTTATTTGACTTATCAGAAATATATGATTTAATAGATTTACTAACTTCTTCTGTTACAGATAAAGAACTAGAACCTTGAGAAATATAAGAGTTTAAAGATTTGATATGACTTTCAATATCTATATTACTGTCTATAGAAATTTTCCCATTTTCACGTGATTTGTATGGGTTGATATGTTCTTTTGATAATGAACTTTGGATGTATTTTGAACTAGATTCAATATCACTTGATGTTTTTGAAAAAATAGTCCCTAAAGATAAAGGGAGAATTTTATGGACAACTTTAGGTTTGGATCTGTCGTTTTCTGATACCAAAGGCTTTGGATAATTTTCGTTTTTCACAAACCCATGATCCTCATTTCTATCAGAAAACTGCGCTCTACGTTCGATTTCTGTATGTTTTTCATGAAGTTTTTTCTCAAACCTTTGAACCATTTCACTTTTACCTAATTGTGTCTGGGGTAAAACATCAATACCTATCCACCCTCCTGAATTAGCCTCATTTTTTGAACTTGATTCTAAAGAGTCCTCAAAACACACAATTTGCTTTGATTTGAATTTTTGTCTATTCGCTCTAAACCATTTTTGTATAGTAAAAGCTGCTTGGGTTTTAAGTAAACTTTGTGTTGATGTTACTCGTTCTTTGAGTTTTCTAAGCTTTTCTGTTATCGCTTGATGATGTTCTTCTGAGTTTTCACGGTTAGTATCTTCAGTTGCTGAAGTCAGATATTTTTCTTTTCTTTCTGATGAAAAAATCCCGTTTTCTGCTGATTGGTCTATACCAAGTCTCCAATGAGATTTTGAATGCTTTTTTGTTTTCTTTTTTATAAGAGGCTTTTTGTGAATTTTATCCAGTTTGATCAGCGCTTGGACTCGTTCACGTTCTTTGACTGTGTCTTCTAATTTACTTTGGAGCTCGGTTACTTTTTTAGTTTTTTTCTTTTGTTTCATATAGGAAATTATGTTTGGGTCTGGGCTACGTTTTGTCTTAGGCTTATCTTCTGATTTATTACATTTTTTCACTTTGGTTTTAATAACTGGGACAATTTCTATACCCAAATTCTTCAATTTCTCCCTTTTAATCCCATCTTTTTCACTCTTAACCCCTTCTTTATTACTCTTATTTTTAACCTTTACATCCCCTGTATCACTAAACTTCCCATCATTAGACTCTTTATATACCCTTTGATCTACACCCCAAGGTTTCGGATGTTTAATATCACAGCTTTTCTTATGTACCGCATTTTTTCTCCTTATTTTCTCATTAGTTTGTTTAAGTTTTTCCCTTTTATTCTCACTTTTAACCTTCTCCTGGGTTTCTTTTTTCATAAATTCTTGTTTTTCCTGCAAAATCCTTGAAAGACTTTCAGTCAGAAACGATTTTACAATTGGAACCTTTTTCATTGTTTTGTATTGACTTTCTATAATTTGACTGAGTTGTTTTCGCTTATCTTTTTTAAGCTTTGGATGTCTAGGCGGGGATATATAATGAGGATATTCTATTTTGATTTTTTTATCAAAGTCTTTTTCTGAGACAATTCTATTTAAACTTAAACTTCTACCTGGGGATTTTTTTAGGGTAATGGATTTAGTAGAATCAGTTCTTTTTTTAATGAAGATTGGGGCATCGATAATGTTTGGGTATATTTTTTTAGCTTTTTTGGATTTTAGTGTGTAGAAACCGTTGTTTATTTTCCTTCCAGTGACTTGTGAAGATTTGCATGATGATGGGTTACTGTTGAAAACAGTTTTGGTAACTTGGATGTTGTTCAGCCAAGGATCTACATGCGTTGCCATTGTTTTTTGAATTAATATCTAATTATAGGGATTTTTTTGACAATTTTGTATAGGAATTTGTGATTTATAAGATTTAAGGTGGGAAAGTAAACATTTAGGCTTTGGGTTTAAATAAAATAAGTACTGAACTTTATTATAAAATATATACTTATTTCTTATTATAAACTCTAATATTATCACAAGAAAACCCTTGATTCTGAATTTAAGAAAGATAATTAAAATCATACAATCCAATATATAAAACTTTATATTATAATACAAATACCAGTTTTCTTCCTCAATATCTCCTTTTAAATCATACTCTTATCACCATAAAATCCTCTACAAATCTTCAACCTTACATTTTTCCCTTTAACTTTTTATCTTAATCCAATTTTATATCTTCCAAAAGTGATAAAAATATTCATTATCTGCTCATGATGAATGAAGATGAAAAAAAAAACTCCTCACTAACCTCGAGGCGTAATCAGCAAATACTCAAAGAAATAAACGCAGAAGACTGTGATCTGACAAAACTGCGAAGTCTAATCTGGCATGGTGCCGAAGATAACAACAGGGCAATTATCTGGAAACTCCTAATCGGCTATCTACCAACAAGTTCAAGTCGTAGAGAAACACTCTTAGAACGTAAAAGGACAGAATATTTTCATTATTGTTCACAAATCTACGATGCAAGATCTGAGCATCAGACTGAAAAACACTTGATAGACATGAAACAGATTAATGATGATATACCAAGAACACAAAGCACTGTGCCAATATTTAAAACACAAGAAATCCAAGAAATGCTTAGAAGAATTCTTTATATTTGGGCTATAAGACATCCTGTTAGTGGATATGTTCAAGGGATAAATGATTTGTGTTCGATTTTTTTGATTGTTTTTCTTACCCCTTTATGTGAATTTAATATTTTGACTGAACTTGGAGCTTTTCCTTTACATTTAAGAGATATTGAAGCTGATACATATTGGTGTTTATCTAATGTTGTTGATTCAGTGTTAGATTATTTCTTTCCTTCAAGCTCTGGGATACAGGTTGCTTTGATGAAAATACAGGATATTTTGATGAGGATTGACCAACCACTTGCCCACCATTTTAAAGATGAGCAGTTGGAGATGATGCATTTTAGCTTTCGTTGGCTGAATTGTATGTTTATTAGAGAGTTTCCTTTAAGTTTGTTATTCCGTTTGTGGGATGGGCTTCTATCAATTAGTGATGGATTCCGTATTTTGAGCATATATGTAGCGGTATCCCTTATTCTAAAATGGAAGGACACCTTACGTAAAACAAGTTTCAATGAAATCCTAATTTTCTTACAAAACCTGCCAACTGACACATGGCAACAAAGAGACATTGAAGAACTTCTTTCCCAAGCTTATATTTATTTCTCATGGTTTAGCAATTCTCCCAGCCACCTTAAATAATTTAAAATGGGAAATAATTGTGTGTATTGCACATGCTGTAAAGAACACACTCGGGCAAAACAAAGCGAAGACTTCGAAATGAAAAAAACAGAAAGTCCAGAAAAATATCCACCTCCAATAAACTGCTCCCATCGAACTTTAAGTTTAGACAACGAATCATATGAGAAGTCAAATATTGAAGTTAAAGAAGAAATTTCATCAATAGATTTTGAATCTAGTGACTTAGAAATGTCCCCAAATCCTGAAAGGGTTTCAGTTTCTGATAAATTTAAAACAATTCGACAAACAATATCCTTAAATACAATAAACGAGATCACAGACAGTGAAATAAATGAGTTTTTGATTTCAAATATTATGATAGACACAGAAGATATGTCTAAAGTAAACCTAACAATCCCAGCAAATGCTAGTTTGGATTATACGTTAAGGAATTATTCCCCAGGGGTAAATGAGTCGATATATCGAGGGGAATCTGATTCAGAAGGTCGACCTCATGGACGAGGTATAAAAGTTGATAAGAATGGGAAGTATATTGGATATTTCTTTGAAGGTAAACCTCATGGTATGGGTAGATTAATATCAAATAATGGGGATATTTATCAAGGGGAATTTAGAAAAGGGAAACTTCATGGTAGTGCTATTCATATATCAAATGATGGGACTAAATATGAAGGGATGTTTAAAAAAGGAAAACTTATGGGTATAGGTAAAGAGTCATGGGCTAATGGCACTGAATATGAAGGAGAATATAGGAAAAATCTTAGACATGGTAAAGGGAAACTTAAACTTACAGATGGAAGTATTTATATAGGGGATTTTATTTCACATAAAGCTGAAGGTAAAGGGAAAAGGATATGGGGAGATAGTAGTGTTTATGATGGAGAATGGAAAGATGATAAAATGCATGGATATGGAGTTTTTCAATGGGCTGATGGGAAAGTTTTTGAAGGAAGGTTTTTAAATAGCCTTGCTAATGGGTATGGAAGATTGACTCTGCAGGATAATCAGGTTGTGGAAGGAGAATGGAGACAATGTGAAAATGGGGATATGATATATTATAATGAGTCTTTAGGAAGGCAGATTTATATTAAAGCAGCAGAGATGAATAGCTTTGAGATTTTTAAGAATAAAATGCAGATTAGATAATGGGATATGCTTATGGAGATAAAAGATTAGAGTGGGGTGAAGGAAAGATACGAGGTATTAGTTTTATAAAACTTTTAAGGTATTAGGAATAGGGTGAATGTGATAAGGTTTTGGTATTTTGATGATAAAATATAGAAAAAATAAATAGGTTATGATTTTTTATATACAATGGAGTATTGTCCTGATTGGGATTATGATAATTGATGATAGGTATTTGATGTAAATAAGTATTTTTTTTTTATTATATTGATAATGATATTTATTAATATAATAAAAACTATTCACAAACTAAGATTAAAAGATTAAAGATTAAAGTGGGTGATAGTTAAGGTGGTATGGCTTAAATCTTGTCCGATCGAGGTTTGTTTGTCCTATGATCTCTTTGGGCAGATTCGGTATGTTAAATTACTCATTGTCGCTGGTTATGTGACTTTTCACAAACTAACATATATTTTTACTATCGTAATTTTAATGCTAAATTATATATAAACCATATATATATATCACTACATAAAAATATTTCCCTTTATACTTAACTGCAATACAAAAACCGATTAATCAATCTACACTTATAAATGCATATTATATCATTAAATTCCTTTACAATACAAGCAACTAAAACCTGTTATCCTACAAATTAACGCATTTTCTATGTAATTTTAAAATTTATATTTGTATAATAACTATGAAAAAGTCTTTAAGCATTCAATCTAAGTAAATGGATGAAAAACTTGTAAAATATTTTGAAAGCGCTAGAGCTGAAGGATTAACCGAGCTTGATCTTATGAGTAAATTGTATGGGGAAAAATCAGGTAAAGCACTTCTACCAGACTATTATCAAGCAAGGTCTCAAGGTCTAACAATTTCCCAAGCCGAACTAGCAACTCTTATTTCTCAAGAACTAACCCAAAGAGGTTTAGAATCCTTTATAATACGACTTGAAAGTTGCAGAGATAAATATAATGCAAAACAATATCATAAAAAAAGAGCAAGTAAACACAAGAAAGATGAACCAGAACTCAAGAAGAAATCAAAGCATTAAATGTAATAAAATAATCAGACTTAGATTTATAGTTTAAATTAACTTAGTTTTATATAAAATCCTCTTAGGATATAAAGTTTGTATATAAATTATATTTTTTTTTGTATAATAAAAGGATTTTTGTCATGATTTTAGCTTGGAAGTTTCTTGTTGGGATATGGTTTTAATAAAAGTTATAAAATATTAGGATTTTGATGTTAAAAATAAGCTTTTAAGGATTTATGAATAAAAAATTGAGTTTTTTTGAGGTTAAGTTATGCTATTTGTGGGTGTTCATGACTTTAGCTACTCGTTTTTTTAAAGCATTGGCCCAATCGCTTAGTTTTGTGATACCTATGGTTGTACCCATTTTACCTACTGTGCTATTAGGGTCGGTTTGGTTGAAAACAGTCATTTGAGTCTGCCCGTCTTTTTCAGAAATTGCCATAATACTTAGGTGGGTGTGAGCTCTGGTTATTGATTTTGTTATAGGCTTCCGGTCATCTTCTACTGAATAGACAACTATGGAAACTGTGCTATCTTCAAGAATAACTGATTTTCTTTCAAGGTATTCTGTTTTGAAAAATAAAATACTGAAGACTGAATACAGCAAAAAGTTATTTGGTGAATCTTCCTCAATATTCTCATATACTGCAAAATTTGTATCCCATTGCTTTCTGTGAGCTTCTAAATTGAGTTCATCTAATACAATTATCAGGGGGACATAAGAATCAAATGTAAACTGAAGTTTTGATACTATTAAATCACTCGAATATTTGCTACCTAAACGTTTTTTTATTTCCAAATTCTCTTCTTTTTTCACTAATTCCCAATCTTCTTTGGCATCCAGTTCTTTTATATGAGTAAAAATATCTAAAATTTTCTTATCTTTTGCATTTGAAAGCGTTTGAATATTCAGTATTTTAGCCTCTTTGGAAACCAAACTATAATCTCTGTCTATTTGTTCTACAGGTTTCGGACTTTTCTATATGGTTTTTACGTCACGATTTTCACAGCAGCCCATTTTTATTGAATGAATAATGGATTTTAGATTTTGAAAGAAGAAAACAATAAATTTATACTCAAAAAATCATCCTCAAACATATTATCTAAATAAAAAATTCTTCACCGTCATAAATCTCTTCTAAATTATACCATCTAACAAAATCTTCATTCTAAAAAACCTAATCCTCTCAACACACTCANAATTATACCATCTAACAAAATCTTCATTCTAAAAAACCTAATCCTCTCAACACACTCAAAAAATCCTTCAATCATCATAAACCAAAACCAATATTTTCATCTTTAACTCATATATTCAAATTACCTTATATATAACAACATTCTAATTATTTCTTGAGATTTTTTCTTGACTCAAAATGTTTCTCAATAGCTTGTATAAGCCTTTCAGTCTTTTTCGTTATAGCCGGTGTGGCGAATTTCCAAATTTTTTTCCTTTTCCCCTGATGTTTCTCCGTTTCCAACCCAAGTTCTAATCTTAATATCTGAGCATCCATCTTAAGATTCCTTTCTGTTTTCTGCGTAGAAGCTAATTCTGGATTTATTTTCTGACAAGACTCGATATCTTTTTTTATCCTCTTTATCGAATTACAAGCTTTTCTATTATGTTTTAATAATATTCTACTTGTCTTACTAGCTACACGCATACTTTCACAATGTTTGACTAGAATATCTAAAGATTCTATTCGGGTATGATGTTTTTTTATATGATTTCTTGTTTTTGTTTTAGGTTGTAAGGATAGTGGACTTGAAGTATCATGAGTTAGAATGTTTTTTGAATTGGATGAGTTGAATATTGATTGATATGCATGAGAAGATAGAGAATCACCTAGGTTTAGATCGTTTAGGTTTAAGTCTTCAGAAAACCTTGGGTATTGGCTTTCTTTTTGACATGAACCAGAGCATCGGCTGCTTCTGCGGAATTGTATACGTTGAGGTGTTCGATGTATAGGGTTTGTATATTGTCTTTGGAAAGAGTTCCTGATTCTATGAAATCTTAAATCAGACATATGATAATATTTGTATCTAATAAAAGATAATAACTTAAGGAGTTGAGATAAAGTTGGAAAATATGAGATTTGGTTTTAAAGGAATATCTGTGAGAGAATATTTTTATAAATTTATGTAGATCTAATACAATTTTATATAATTTGCAAAAGATTTGAATAATATGCCTCATTGGTATTTTGCAAGGTATTTATAAGAAATGATAACTTTAAAAATAAAAACAATAATTTAAACACATTTGCACATTCTATCAGTTGACCAAACTTATAAAAATTAACCTATCCACAAACCTTCCCAATAACAATATCCATATCCCTAGCATTTTATTTTCAAAAAAAATCATATAAGCTCTCCAACTCTTATCAAAACCCAAAAAAATCCACTTTTAAACACAACCAAAATTCTAATAATCCTACAAATTTTCCATTTCCACCTTTAAAAAAAAATATCATGAATTACATATTCTTATTTATAGTGATCTGTTTTCCCATATCCCAATACGTAATTTTTTTCTGCCCATCCAAAAATGCAATAACAGCTTCACCATCCTGCTTCCCATTCTTCCATATTCCTTTAAGTACCCTTCCATCAGGCCATCTAAATTCTCCTTTTCCATGTTTTAAATCATCAACATAAGCACCAATATAACATCTTCCATCACTCCATCTAAAAACCCCATCGCCATGCATTTTATTATCTTTCCACATTCCTGTATAAGTCCTTAAATTCGGCCAATGATAAGTTCCTCTTCCTTCAAGACAATTCTGAACAAAATCTCCTCTATAACTACTCCCATCAGCCCAAAAAAATTCCCCATATCCTTGTTTAAATCCTTTATAATAAGTTCCTTTATACCAAGCTCCATCAGGCCATCGTTCTAAACCTTGTCCATGTTGTTTATCATTATACCATTCTCCTTCATATACTGTTCCATCTGTATGTATAAAAGTTCCTTTACCTTCTGCTTTATCATTTTTCCAGTCACCTTCATATATATCCCCATCTCCATGTATAAGTCTTCCTTTACCATTTGCTTTATCTGAATGCCAATATCCTTCATATCTTGAACCATCATGCCAGATATGTATACCTTTACCTTCACGGGTATTTGTTTTTGGACTCCATTCACCTATGTAAATTGATTTGTTTGGGTATCGGACTGGACCTTTTTTTATCATCCCATGTGTTTCGATTGAGTAATTGAATTTTCCCAGCTTGTTTTCGGCAATTTTGTTTAAAGGGCTCTCTAGAAGCTGAATATATAGTTTTTTACGGGTACTGTACCCACGCCAAGCTGCTTGGATTTTTATAAAGGGTTGGAGGATTACACGGTTTTTGTGAGGGCTTTTATGGATTTTTTTAACTTTTTCTATTTCGAGTTCGTTCAGAGCGCTTGTGTTGCTTAAGTCTTTTAAACATGACTCACATACTGTTCCCATTTTTTAGATTGTATTATATAGGTTTTAAAATAAGAAAGGGGATGAGAGATATGATTGGAAGATGATGGGATGATTGGGAGATGTTAAAGTTTTTTTCGGGGTTGGTTGGGGTTTTTTGGTTTCGAAAGATTTTATTAGGTGATTGGGTATTCGGAAAATTAGGTTGGTTTTTGAATGTGAGGGAGATTTATTGATGATAAGAATGATTGGGTTTAGGATTTGAATTGGTTTTTATAAGTTTTATAGAGAGGTTGAGGTATACTGAACTTTTGCAGGTTTGAGAAAACTTTTGGTAAGAATTTTGATTTTTTTTTTAATTTTGTTTATAGGTGGAAGAGAAATATTATTTAGTTGTGAATGATTGTGGGCTAGGTAGAGTGAGATTTTAAAGAAAAATCATGTATTTTTTACTGTTATAAGAATTTAATTAAATAATTGATAAGTAAAAAGTTTTTGATTAATGTGAAAATTTAGCAGAAGATATGCTGTAATTAATAAAAAACTGTTAATGTTTTTTGGTATTTAATAAAAGATTTAATATTTTAAAATACAATAAATTAGCCACTTCACAGACCTACTGATGAAATTTTTGGATGATTAGAAACTTAGAGTAGAGACTAGAAAGAGTTAGTATCGAGCAAGTATAAAAGAAAATCTTACAGGCGATTATTGAAAATCTGAAATTTTGATGAAGAAATGATAGAAGAGTATATATAAAAATATAAAATTATCGAGTATAAACAAATATTAGGAAAAATAATTTATCTGTATCTAAATTTAGTTCATAAATTATAATGTTACTTTTTATTATAAATTCCCTATAGTCCAAATTTTCGATAATAAAATTGTATTATTGCTTACTGATAATAATATTAACCCAATCTCTCTCAAATTACTAATTTTTCTTTATTAAATTTACTATAGTTTTTAATATTATCTATTTGCAACACAAATGTATTAGCATGACTTATATCTCAATTATAATCTAATCAAACAAAAAAAAATAATTGAAAAATGTTTTGCTATTACAAACTACATAGTATTACTTATTAAAAACTAAACATCTTTATTCTATAAAAATGAATATTCTACTAAACGTAAAATTTTTGAAATCAGTCTTCAACTTAGACCCGGAATATCTAGCCCAGCTTAATACAGATATCTCAATGTTTATTTCTAAAATCGAAACTTATGAAAAACATAGAAACCATTAAACAAAAAATTGAAAAAATCAAAGAGGAAAAATTGCGAAAAAAGCTTGACATGAAATTTGAGAAAGAGATGTTTGATCTAGAGCACTTAAATATGAAGCAAAAAGCTCAGAGAATGGAATATGAAATAAGGGCTGAAGAAGATCGAATACGATTAAAAAAAGTAGAGGAAAGAAAATATAAACTTTTTAATGAAGAAAAAGAAAAAAATGA
>MPUH01000356.1:0-62530 GCA_001970955.1 Stentor coeruleus | reverse complement strand
TGACTATTGTCCAGCCCTTGTTATATATAGGCTTATAAAAAAGTAATCCAATAGAACAAAAGCTGTTTTTCTTTAAACCCAATTTCACTCTCATTATAATTCTCAACAATTTCTCCTAAACGATTATGCATTTCCTATTCCTAGCCATCAGATTAGTTTATATCTTTAGCCAGCTATAAAAATGTATTTCCAACTCAAGAATTTCGAAGTAGTAAGCTATGATAATTACAGTGCTAATATAAATCCATTAACCCAAACCCCAGCTTTGGTTTTCATGCCCTTGCTAGTCTTAAAAGTGTATTTTCATTTACTGTTCAGTTTCCCTACTTTCCATCACAAACTCTTCCATCAGCCCATTTAAAAACTCCTTTTCCATGCATTTTCCCATCTTTCCACCTTCCTTCATATTTGTTTTGTTCGTCCACATATATTTCCTCCTAAAACCCCCTTCATAAACCCCAGCTGACAATATAAGTTTACCTTTTCCATGTCTTTCTCCATCCTGATATTCACCAATATACCTTGTCCCATCAGGCCATTGTTCTTGTCCACTACCACTTAATTTCCCATCCTTAAGTTCTCCAGCAAACTCAGCCCCACCTGGTCTCATGAATTTCCCTTCATCTTCAAACTTACTGTTTTTAAACTCTCATTGATAAACCAAGCCATTAGACTCAATAGCTCGGCCTTTACCTTCGACTTTCCTTTCTTTAAAAGGACCCAACATTTTAAGCCCTAGCTTTTGTTATTAACGTCCCTGCACCATATTGGCTACCTTTTTCATCCCAACTTCCTTGATATACTGATCCATCATCTAGTTTTACAGCAGGCTTCACTTAGACTATTGTATAATCATCTTCAGGAACTTCAATTTCAATGTTGATATATTTTTTTCTAACTCTTTCATTGCTGTAGACTCAAGCTCTTCTAATGGCTGGTCAAGGACTTCAAATATTCTTCGGGCTTGAAGATTTTGGAGTTTCGGTAGTCTTTGAGTTGAGGAGTCATTTCTTTACGGGCCATATGGCCTCTTAAGGCACTTTGAACTGATACTGGGTCGATTGGCATTTTTACTTCGATAACTTCAACTTGTTGTTCTACTTTATTTTCAGCTTGGAGGTCGACAGGTACTTCTTTCGTTGTAAATTCACGGGATTGTCTTGGTTTTCTGTTGCTGCTGACCTTGATAAACATGATCCACCACCTCCCATATTGCAATTATGGTGTTGATACAAAAACTTACTGACATTAATCTTTAATACTTTTCAGAGAATTTACTTTATTATTATATATAATATTTCATTGCTAAAGAATTAGGACAATAAAATCATAAAGTTTAGAAAGCTCAGACAAGCCAATATAATTATTTAAGTTTTTCAAAGCAGCTATTATAAATTATATTTAGTTTAGGACTTATTATATATGCAATATTATCTTCCTAATCTTAACAAGTAAAAAGTGAAACAATTGTCTACAATTTTGATTCAAAGATAAGGTTTAAAATATAAATCGTTTTAGAATCAAATTGTTTTTTCTTGAATTTTATATTTAAGCTAACGATTGCTTGCCTTGTCTAAAGGGAACTTTTTCTAACAAAACAGCAGTTGATGATGAAGCGTCATGCTTACCATGTGAATATGGATACTACAGTGAAAAAAATGGTTCTTTATATTGTTATGAGTGTCCTTCATATTCTCTATGTCCGATTGGGTCTTCTGAACTATCATCATCTTATACTACTTCAATTGTTAAATCATATTACCAACCTAAAGCCTTTGAAGGTAATACAACAAAGATTTCTAATTTCGTCAATAAACTCTGGCTATACTTCGTTTTAGCAGTAGCTGTTATTGGTTGTGTAGCTTTTATGAATAGAAAATTTTTGGATAATATTGAAAAAGTTGATTTATTTATATCTGATCATGGCCAAGAAATAAATACACCAGTAGTTTTAAGAAGAACAAAACTAGGAGGACTCTTTTCAATATACTTTTTGCTCGCTGCTAGCATAATTATTATAGGATTGTTTATGAAATTTGAACTAGACAATATAACCGAAATCAAAGCTTTAATTCCATTAATAATAATAGAAGAAACAATTTCAGCTGAAAAACTATATATCCAGGCTACATTTTATGCATATGGAGGATCATGTAACAACGAATGCAATGATATTTTTTCAATCTCAGAAGCAAGCATACGCTTTACAAACACGAAAATAACCCTAGAACTCAATAGCAATAACTTTATAGTTTCAATTACATACAAAAATATCATCCTTCAAACTCAGCTAAAATCCTCATGATTCTTACTGAAAAGACATCTCGAGCAAGTTATATTGGTGTAAACTTTACAATATCTTCATCAATACCCTCAGAATCAAGTAATACATTTATCCCAATCTTCCCATCTAATCTTAAACAAGTTTTAATTGGAACAGAACCGTCAATAATCCTATTATCAATTATCCCATCTGTAATTTTTATAAAAGTTTTTTACTCACAAAATAATAGATAGTCAAGTGTTCTTACTGGATATCATGTAACATCAAATGATAATGTTATTATTGGTGAAACAGCAACACAGAAAACGTAGTTTTTATATAGGATTAACTCTAAAACTTTTGTTTCTGTGCAGTTAAGTTTTTTATTAGATAGCTCAGCACTAGTTACAAAGAGGAATATTAATAGTAGTTGGTTTATTTTTATTGGAGGATTTTTAGGATCAATTTTTGGTATTATGGTCTCATTTTCAATTGCACTTGGGCTATGTGAAAGCTTTGTTGATACATATGTTAGGAATAGTGAGAAAAAAGAAAAAGTGAGGAGGATTAAAATTAACAGATATTCTTTTGATAAGAATTTCATGAAACATAAAAATTATCTTAAAGTAACTGCTAAGGTTGTGCCTGGCACTTTTATGGATTTTTAAATAGGTTTAAGTAAGATTTAGTGAATAAATATCTTGTTATTGGTGTTAGGTCAAATTATGTTAGGAATATATGGCTAAAAAAGTGGGCTTATAAAACTATTTTTGATTTTTAAGTCATTGGAAAACTTTATTTTTTAGATAATTATATTTTTGTTATTGATTTTGTTGTAAAGTGCAAATAATAAGTTTAGAACATGTGAAATCTAAATAGAACCTGTTAGAACTAAAGTGTTTGTAGTAGGATTAAGTAGTTTAATGAGATCTTAATGATAATTTTAAATGTCAGTTTTGCTATAAAAAGTAAGTAATTTTATATGCTTAGAGAATCTGGAAATGATCAAGTGTTAGACAAGATGTATCAAGAATCTAAGGGAAAAATGTATCAATAATAAGATAAAGAGCTTCAGATAGGCTAAGCATATTTTTATATATGAGAGTTTATCCTAAGGTGGTATAAAATCAGCAAATACGATAATAGTAAACATTCTATAAATAAATATCGTATCATAAACAAGTCTTACAAGAGTGCTGCAATCAATACCTACACAATTTTATATATGATTTTCTACATGCTTGAAATTTTAATTACGATTTTTTGGGCTATATTTAGCATAAATCACGAAATCTATACTAAACATTATGATGCTTATAAAATGTAGTAATAGCATAAAAGGAAATATCTAATAGAATTATATTATATTTAAATCTTCTAATGCTATAAATCCAATTATAATCATATCAGTTTTACAAAATTCTATTCAACAATTTTATTAGTATTTTTAATCCTTAGTTTTCAATTTACTATTTTCATATCAAAATTTCTTATTTGTATAAACCTAATATTCATAAATACATTCATACCCAAAGTATCATCCAAAAAATATCTCTCCTAATCCCAATATATAAAATCATTTCAATTCCACATATTTTTTTAATCTGAATTATCCTGCCCAGCCTCACAAATATCCTAAAACAAATCATAAATCTTAAACCTATCCCTACAATAACCATTCCACATAATCCTAAAATTTTCCATTTATCACATACAAAACTATCAAAATATTACGCTTTTTCGCTACAAAAAAATATATCTTAATAGCAATTTCCAATTATCTAAAATTTAAATATCAAAGTTCATAATATTATTTAATATCCCAATACATTAGCAAACTTTGCTCATACAACTTATCTTAAAAAATATCCTAGGAAATAATATAAAAATCTTATATGGAGCCTATTGAGGAAAATATTTATTATGTCAACAGAAACATCAAAACAACTACAATAATTTCTTAATCCTCGACCTAAGAGTTTTAATTTGCTATATTTATCTAAGTATTTATCTTATCAAAAAGAAATTGTTTAATAGTTCAATATAAAAATCTGAAATCAAACTATTAATCCTAACTAATTTATGTTATAAATCAACCTTATTATCATCAATATTCCCTAGTTTAATAGATATTTAAACAAACATTATAATACTCTATAATTATTTGATCCTATAATTTGATTGTGATAATCTTAGTCTAATTACTAACTACAATAGCCAATGCTTTATATATTTATAAATGGACTCGTCGCAGGAACATATTTTACAATTCCCATTACCTGAGTACTTCGTCGATTGTTCAAAGTATTTTGTTAATAAAAAACGTGGAAGGAAAGAAACAAAAGCTACAAAAATCCTTTCTTTATTTGTTAATAAAGGTAAGGAGGAGGCCCCTAGAAAAGAGTTTATAAGGTGTTGTTTACTAAGAAGGATGGTGAAACTTTTACGACTTGTTCGGAAAAATAAGATTAAAAAAGTACTCCCACACCCGTTTTTAAGGGAAATTTTAAATGTCCTTGTAGCGAATTTGGAAGTTGTCCTACCTTTTATTGAGAAGAAAAATTTACCTTATGTTGAGAATAAGACGAACATGAAGTTTAAGTCTTATAATGATGCATTTTGTAAAAAGTTTTTTTCTAAAAAGCCAATGAAAGAGATTTATAAGTTGTTTATTGAGTATTTTTTTGCTACAAAGAACTGTGCTGAGAGGTCTAAAGAACTTGGAGCATATTGTTGTAAGGAACAATGCACAGAAGATTTTGAATGCCATACTAAATGGAGTAAACTTAAAGAGTTAATTGTTCAAGAAGCTGATATCTACGGCTGAAGTTTTTTTCAAGAATAAAAGATATATGGATCATTAAGTTTATCTCACTTTTTTTATATAAAAGTTATAACCGCTGCAATTTCTCCCTCTCCTATTGATAATGCTAATTTATATGTGGTCAAAATGGTTTTCGTTTATCAATAAATCATTTTATAGCTATTACAATATATAAATACTTATAGTCAATATAAACAAAAGACGAAAAGTAAGAAAATAAGAAAAACAATATAAGTGCTTCAAACTAATTTTAAGGTAAACTAACAACATTCATCTTATTATCATGCTTAATTATAATCAAGTGTTAATTTTTCGTTTTTAAATAGAAAAAAAAATATATATAAACTACTTTAAAAAGCTCAAGATATTTCTATAAAAATACTCTTTGAATAATTTCAGAAAATCCATTAAGCCAATTAATAACCTGAATTTGTTATTTAACACAATCACTAAAACTCTATAATATTATTTATATCCCAAGTATTACTATAAACTTTCTAAAAATACTGGCAAATTATCATATCAATACCCAACACAAAAAAAAATGAATTAACTATTTCTACAATCTTTTCAACAAATACTAAATTATCATATCAATACCCAACACAAAAAAAAATCAATTAACTATTTCTACTATCAAATCATCAAACTATAAAACTCAAATATTTATACGATTATATACAACATATTATCATTTCTTCACACAATAAATGTTCTTAACAACAATATCTCATATCAATAATTAAATATACTCACAATAAAAACATAAACTAAAAACATAACCAAAAAAGCATATCTAAAATTTCCTATTTTACCTAAAATTTTGATATCTATTTCAATCTTACTCTGCGATAAATCTGCTCTGCAGAATCACATTCCCACTAGATGTGAGGAATGACTCTAAAACATCACCTTTTCTAACTGGACCAACACCTGATGGAGTTCCAGTTAATATTAAATCTCCTTCATTTAGAGTCATAACTTGACTGATATAAGATAATATATCGTGGATTTTATAATGCATCGACCTTGTTTGACCTTTTTGCTTAGTAATTCCATTTATCTTCAGCTCAAGTTCAAGTTCATATGGGTTCGGGACTTGGGATGTAGGAATAAATGATGATAAAGGTAAGAATGTATCATAGCCTTTAGAGACATCCCAAGGCCAAGAGTTTTTTTTAGCTTCAGCTTGAATGTTTCGACCTGTTAGATCTAATGCTAAGCAATAACCTGAAATGTATTCATAAGCATTTTCAGGTTTGATATTTTTACCTTGTTTACTTAAAAAGAAAGCTAGTTCGATTTCGTGATGGACTTCAACACCTTTTGGAATTATTATGTTTTGTCCTTCACTTATTATGCTTGATAAAGGTTTTTGGAACATTACAGGGTTTGGAGGTACATCTTTTGCCCCCATTTCAATTGCATGCTCAAAATAGTTCTTAGCAATACAGAGTACTTTAGGGCCTTTTAGTGAAAATAATGAACCTCTTAGCATTTATAAGAAAATGATGTTAATTTTATTGGTTTTTTAAGAAGATAGGGTGAACTGAAGTGTGTATTATGGTTAAATGTGAACTTAAGGATATTTTTTTTGCACTTTTATTGTGAAATATGTTTTTTCGTTGTTGTTGATTATATAGTCTACAAATAAATAGAATAAAATATTTGGCATGAAATATACCTAAATAAATTACATTAACGATTAGTTTATACACTACATTCATATCATTATATCCTCTAAAAAACATAAATTAAACCTAACTATTTCAGCAAAAATCCTATTTACCCCAATTAATAATTTAATAAACCTATTCACAAAAATCTCAGCCCAAAAAACTACCTTCAAATCCTAACAAAAAATCTTCCAAAAATCCTCATTAATTTAAATTAAACACATCCTCTGATCCTTTTCCATTAAAACCTAAACTCACCTATTGAAACTTAATATCCTAATAAGCACGCTAAAACTTTCATATCCTTCCGACCCTAAGTTTTATAATAATTAATTCAAATTTTTCCTTGAAGCTTTAGTCGATAATAAAGGAAAGTGTATTTTTGAACTTTCACTATTAACCTTATTCATTCCTCCAAATTTCCTATCAATTGGGCTTTCTTCCATTGAATATAGCTCAGAATTAAAAAAATTAGACTCAGATTTCTGAGATTTCGTCTGAATTTCAAGCATTTTTGACATATTACCAAGAGTATGCTTTGCTTTCATATTCAATGTGTAAAACTTATCTGTAAGCATTATCCCTTTTTTCTGTTTTTTGAAATTAAACTTTATTCCTTTTCTTTGTTCTTCTTTTCTTTTCAAATTCTCTTGTTTTATGTCGTTGTCTACAATTCTTTTAATTTTTTCATCTATTAGTCTTATTCTTAGTTCGAAAGGATCGATGATTCTTTTTTTTTTCTCTCGGTTTTTGTCTGAGAGCTCAATTTTTTTCTCTACATTGCCTGAGGTTTTTGTGCATGCTGGCTTGGTTTTGTTGTCATGGAAGATTGAGTTTATTATTTGGTATTTTTCCTGAGTGGTTTTTACTATGAAGAAGTTCTCTAGGTTCTCGTTTTTTTTCTGCTCGAGTAATGGGGAAAATAGTTTGGAGCTTATGTATTCTTTCATTGCTAAGGTTATATCATTTGGGAGTTTGTCAACATTTCTATGTATTAATGTGCTCACAGTTTCGTAGGCTGCACCTTTTTTGGTTTCTTTGGCACGTTCATCTTCATGGCTTATAGCAATGCGTTGGGTATTTAGAGTTTTGGCTAGGTATTGGCCTTTTTTTACGCTTTTTAGTCTGGCTTCAGATTTTTCCCTGAATAAAATTTACAAAAAGAACCTTAGGTCGTTATCGCTAGGACTTTTCATCTTTATTAATATAAATAAAGACTCCCCGTTTATATATTAGCACCAACAAATTCTTTTAACACAAAACTAATATAAATTTAAACCATTTTATTTCAAACCTCCTTTTAATAACCTAATCCAATACTCTAGTTTTAAAAATACAATATATTTAGTCTTTATCTTTATCTCCACAATTTTTTATTATAATTTAAAAAAACTACCCAAATTCTTTTTTAAATACCATTCTAAAATACAAAATCTCAATACCCAATAACTAAAAAATTACAAATACTATATTTGATATATGCAAATAAAAAATACAAATTTATAACAGATAATTTCAAAGAGAAAAGATGATTTAAAACTAATAAATTACCAAAAAATAAAAATCTTTCAATTAACATCTAATAATTAATTCTAAAACTCCTCACTTTCTTACGCTTCTAAACTTCTATCCCAAGCCACAATCAAGCCAAAAGTCCCTTTCAAAACCCTCCTTATCATTTTATCAAGAAAACGATTCATATTGAAAAACACAATTTTCTGTTTCAAATGTAAATTCTTAGTTGATTTGAGCCTTCTAAAAACCCTTCTCTGATTTTTCAAGCACCTCCTAACAAATTTCCTCAACACTTTTTTCTTTTTCTTTCTATCTTCATGTGATTCTGTATCATTATACCCTAATTCATTAATCTTAAAGCACAATGACATAATTTTAAGTGTCTGAGTATGATTATTCCATTGAGAAAGTACTCTAGAAAGGTGGTTTTTAAAAATTATGCACACCTCACACAAGCATTCTCGTCTTTTATCTGATATCATTTCTCTAAATACAACATTCAATTTAGATTTCAATAATTTCCCTATACAATGCTTAATTTTTTCACTTTTGAACTTTAAAATACCTATTTCTTGATAATAAACTTTACAATATTTCCCCCAAAGTTGCCAACTATTCCTTAAATTTGTTTTCATATAGTCACTAAGATTTTTCATAGTCAATTTTACTAAAGCACTCACTGCAAAAATCATACTTATGCTTTTTAAACTTTCTAAATAAAAAAATACCTCGAAGAGTTCTTCGTAAACAGTTTTTCATATGATTTGATAGTTTTTCTGTTATAAGTTTGTTGTTTAATAAAGTTTCTTTGATTTTTTTAGACTTAAAACGCCAGATATCAAAAGAGTTTTTCGGCATACGTTTTGCTGTGAAATACACATTTGTTATACATTCTAAAACCCGAGATTGAGCGAGGATGATACGGTTAATGGATGTTTTTAGATTACGATTAGGTAAGATTGTTAAGGCTTTGATGAATTTTAGATGACAGTTTAGTCTTTTGTGTTTTCGGATGTGGGATAAGAGTTTTTTCTTTTCTAGTAACTTTGTGTGGTCTTTCCATATCATAAACCGTCTTCCAAGCATTTTTTTAAAACACCCAAATGCTTTGCTTATCACAATTTTTACATAATTTTTTTTTAATGTATCAGTAACATTAAACAATACTCCTTTAACTATCCTTATCAATCCTGAACTTTTCACAGTATTAATTAAACTTAAACCTAAAGCTTTCTGACATTGTAAAGTTTTTTTTTTAAGTTTTTTCATTATCTTTCTTTTTGACTTCCTGAGTTTTTTAATATTAAATTTTTCTAGTTTAATTCTCAATTTATTAAAAGCTTTTTGTATACTTTTTTGAACAACCCTAGCAAGATTCCATAATTTAAATCCTTTGTTTTTTTTCTGATTTCTAAAGTTGTTCATCAAAATCCCAGTGTATTTTTTACTTATACATTCTGTTATATCAGCAAAGACATACCCAAGATATCTATTAAGAGCTGAGTTTTTAATAGTATTTATTATGTTTATTGCTAATATTTTTTTGTTTAATAAATTCTTTTTTTTTATAGTTTTTTTAAGCCTTCTTGTGCTTCTTTTGAATATATTAGTAATAAAAGCATAGAAAGCTTTTTGTTTATTTTTATCTGTTTTTTTTATTAATCTATGCAGTTTCAGACTTAGGATTTTGTTTTTATCTTTATAAGTACTGAGTAACTTTCCTTTATAATTTTCAATTAGATGACTAGTTATTGTTATAAATGTTTGACCAAGTGTTCGGTTTAATGAATTTTGGATTGCGTTAATCAAAGTTATCGATGCAGATTTTTGGCTTAGGGTAGATTTTTTCGACAAGTCTTTTTTGAGGGTTTTTATTTTATGGTTAAGTTTTTTAATGATTTTTTCATATAGATTTCTATGGAGTTTATATAAAGCTTTTTGTTTAGTATTATCAGTAACTTTGATTAGGTTTTGTAGTTTTAATATAAGAAGTTTTTTATTTTGTTTTGATATTTGGAGCACTGGACCATTATAGTTCAGACTTAGCGATGCTGTAATTGTGCTAAAAACATCAACAAGATTCCGGTTTAGACCTGCATTTTTCATAAGGTTTCTTAGATTGATTCCTGCTGATTTCTGCCCAAACTTTGTTTTTATATGAACTTTCTTGTTAAGTCCTTTTATGTTTTTTTCATCAATTTTCGTCATGAGTCTATAAAAAGCTTTGCCTTTATTTTTCTCTACAATTTTACCCAAGTTCCCTAATTTCAACACAAAAAGTTTTTTCTGATTTTTCTTAACCTTCATTATTGGTCCTATAAAATTTTCAATCAACGGATCAGTTATTTCAGCTAAAATATCACCAAGTCTTTTATTCATAACTAATACTTTTATTGTGTTTATCAAACTTATCGCCATAGCTTTTTGGGATAATAAAGTCTTTTTGTTCAGGTTTTTTTTAATTTTTTTATTATCTTCCTTTAGTTTTTTAGTGTATTTCCCACCTAAATTATCTATAAATTTATGAAAGGCTTTTATGTATGTTTTTTCAGCTATTTTAAATATATTTAATAATTTCAGTTTGTGGATTTTTTTCCTATTTTTAACTGCGGATAGTACATTTCCTATATATTTTTCTATAATTGGGTTTGTAATTATAGCGAAAATTTCACCGATAATCCTATTTAGTCCTGAGTTTTTTATGGTATTTATCAAACATACAGCTATAGCACTTCGGGCAAAAACTGTGCTTTTTTTCAATTGTTTATTAAGATTATGAGTATTTTTTTTGTTTATTATTGCAGCAAAAGTATGAAAAGCTTTATGTTTATTCCTATCATTTATTCTTGCAAGATTCCACAATTGCAGACTTTTAACTTTTTTATTTTGCTTTACAACACTCAGCACAGGCCCTGCGTAATTTTCATATAATTTTTCAGTGATTTGGGTCATAAAAAACCCTAGTTTCCTATTTAGTACTGATTTTTTCAATGTATTTATCAGTGTTAAGCCTATAATTTTTTTCTTATGGTCAAGGGTTTTGTTTAATTGAGATTTCAAGTTTTTATTATTTTTGCAATTTTCTTTAAGTATTTCTGTATGTTTATAATAAATATTCATAATAAACATATGGAAAGTTTTATGTTTGTTTTTTTCAACAATCTTCGCCAAATTCCATATTTTCATAGTTTGATTATGTTTTTTTTCTTTTACAACCTTAAGTGTAGGATTAGTGAATTTTTCACTTAGATCATATGTAATCCTAGAAAATATAATACTAAGTATCCTCATAAGCCCTTTGTTTTTTACTGCATTTATTAGATTTATCGCTACAGCTTGCTGGCTTAATCTAGTTTTTTGTTTAAGTTCTCCATCTATTCTCTCACTAACAGTCACAAGTTCCTGAGTATTTTTTTCATTTAAAATCATAGAAAATCTATAGAAAACTTTTCGTTTGTTGCTTTCGACAATTTTCACGAGACTGAATATTTTTAAGTCCTTGATTGTTTTCTTATCTTTAATGNTTAATCTAGTTTTTTGTTTAAGTTCTCCATCTATTCTCTCACTAACAGTCACAAGTTCCTGAGTGTTTTTTTCATTTAAAATCATAGAAAATCTATAGAAAACTTTTCGTTTGTTGCTTTCGACAATTTTCGCGAGACTGAATATTTTTAAGTCCTTGATTGTTTTCTTATCTTTAATTCTTTTCATAACATTCCCAGAATAATCATGGTTTCTAGGATCTGAAATCTTAGCTAATACAAAACCAAGTACTTTATCTAATAAATTTTTTTTCACAGTATTAACCAAACTTGTCGCTGCTGATTTTTGACTTAAAAAAGTTTTATTTTTCAACTCTTCACCTAAAATCTCATATGCTTTACCCATAACCCCAACATATTTTTCATCTAATTTCTCAACAAACCTAACAAAAACTCTCTGTTTATTTTTTTCGATAATTTTAGCTAAACCCCACAGTCTAAGAATTTTGTTTTTTTTCCTTTCTTTAACAATACTCAAGACTTTTCCAGAATAATTTTCACACAAATTTTCGGTAATTGTAGCGAAAATACTACCGAGAATCCTGTTTAACCCTGATTTTTGTATTGTACTCATCAAACTTATCCCTGCAGCTTTTTTCCCAAACGAAGTTTTGCTTTTTAGTTTTCTTTTTAGTCTTTTGTTAGTTTTTTTAAGGTTTTTTGTATGTTTTTCATTTAAAGTCTCGACAATTTTCCGAAATGCTTTTAGTTTGTTTTTCTCAATTATTTTAGATAAATTCCAGATTTCAAGGGTTTTGATTTTTTTCCGGTCTTGGATGTAGCTTCTATTAAGTCTGGTCCATTTATCATAAGCTAGGTCTAATATTTTTATATGGTTTTTTACTAGTATTTTTATAGTTTTAATAAGAAAATTCTGCTTTTTTAATATTAGCCGAGGTATGAGTATTGGTGTTGTTATAGCATTTTTTATATGATATGCTAAAAAGTTCATAAAATTTGTTGCTTTTATTATCTTATTTTTTTGTTCTTCTTGTTTGTTTGGTAAAACTATCCTATCAAAAGCGACTTTTTTCGTACTTGTCGGGATTTTAAATAAGTATTTTGTTAGTTTTATATTACGGATATTTGTATATACAGCAAAATCTTTGTAGTTTTGACATAAACGCTTCCATTTTGATAAGGATTTTTTAGGTTTTTTCTCTAGTACTGAAATTAGTATTTGTAGCCCAAGAGCTTTGATTTTATGTTTAGGCATTAAATCTTGAAATGTTTTTTTTAATATCCTTGTTGATAAAAGTCTTAATGATAATGATAAATTATATCCAAGTTTATTTGATATTGATTCCCTATCTTTGCAGTTGTTTTTAAAAAGTTTCAATTCTTCTAAGCCACGTCTTTGTAGTTTTTTAAAGGTTTTTTTGATGCACCCAACAGCATTTTTTCTAGCTTTAGCTGTATAGATAATGCTATGAAAAACTTCAAGTTTTGATTTTAGATTGATTCTCCCTAGCAATTGTAGAAGTTTTGTATATCTTGAACTATTCATAAGATCTTGATATTTACCATGTTTAGTTATATCTTTCCATGTTGTAAAAATACTGAGTTTGCGTCTGATGAATTGATAAGCAAATCTTTCTAAATAGCTATTAACACCCACCCCTGGACCTAGTATTCTAAGTAAAGCATCTCTTAATCCATTTTTGCTTATGTTTTTCATTAATTTCATTATCCTCAGTCCTTTAGTTTCTTTGTTTTTTAATAATAACATAGATGCAAAACTAGCAAGACTTCGATTAGTCACAATATTCTTCATAAGATCAAACCCTTTATTATATCGAAAAACTTTTGCTTGATAAGTATGAGAAACTCCAGCCCAAGTTCCTAAAGCAGTATTTTTCATATTTTTTTTCAGTTTATTTATGGTAACCAACTTTTTGACTATTGTTGTGAGTTTGTTTTTCATAGTATTTTCTTTGATAAACCGGTTTTGCAAAATTTGAATCTTTTGATCATCAGGGTATTTTTGAAGAAATGATAGTTTTTCAGTTACTCCTTTTAACATGTTTTTTAGTGAGTAGACTGAAAAAGGGTCCCAGACTTCTCTTTTTTTGAATTTTTTCCTTGATTCGATTTTTATTGCTTTGCCAGTTTGTGGATTTTCTTCTACTATGTCTTGAATATCCCATGTTTCGGAGTACCACCTTTCAAAAGATTGGTTTTTCAAGTAAAAAATCCTTAGACTTGCTTTTTGTATCGCTTTTTTAAACTTATCTTCTTCTTCTATAACACCTTTATACTTCCAAATACTCATAGTTTTCTGCATATCAACCCCTAAAAGCTTTCTCAAACTCCCTACCAAAATCCTACACTTTTCTCTTTTCATTTGCAAAGTATTCATCTCAGTCATATCTTCAAGTTTACAATTCCATGTTTTAACTTTAAAAGCATCTAATCCTTTTTTTAATCCAATTGATCTTCTCATAGTCATCTTTTGTAATGCATGAAACAGTTTTGCTGTCTTTAAAGAAGAAGGATTAGCAGCAAAAGTCAAATAGCTAATATTTGGAGGTAAAGGTTTTTTATGATCCATTATAGATTTCAAGTATTGTGAAAATTTTACATAAAGTTCAGAAGAAATTTTGTGTTTCTGAGACATATCGCGGATTATAATTAAAGATGCACGAAGAGTGGCTTGGCTTGCTGATAAGAGGCTATCATGGAGCTTTGAGTAACTTTGAGCATGCTTGTTTGGATCCCCAGGCCTTCCTGTAAGGATCTTTTCAAGCAGCATTAATAGGCTAGAGCTTTCCATGATTAAATTATTAGAAATACAATCAGAATTTGAATACGAATTTTAAAATAAGTGTAAATCTTAGGTTTAGTAATACTTTAGTTTTCCGATTATTCGTAATTCCTAACTAAGACATGAGTTAGTTCTTCAAGTAATTCACTAAGGCTTAATTTTTCTCTACCCATAATAGTCCTGGCGTGCTGCAAAAACATTTTTATCTCATGAACAAACAAAAACAAGTTCTCAATAACCTTAATTTCATTATCCTTCGAAGATATCTGAAAAAGTTTCCTAAAATGAACTAATCCTTTCAATTGTTCATTAACCTCACTCGGACTACAGTTTTTTTTACACATCAAAGCATTAACAACCTCTATTTTAAACTCTTCCAACCCTTCAAAATCATCCTTCATTTCATTAATCTTCTGTAAAATCTCATCTAAAACCTCTTCATATTTCACAGAAAATCTCACATTTAAAGTCTTTGAAAAAAGCCCATAATAAATTTCATGTATAATTTTCTCAATTTCTATATAAGCAAAAGACTCTTGTTTAAGTTTAGCTATAGTTTGTAAAGCTTCATCACCAGAAAAAACTTCAAGTTCATCTAAAATTACTTGTAAATTTGTGTCTGATTGTTTTTTTTCATACGATTCGATTAAGTTTAAAATTTTTCTATCAGTCTTGCTTTTATCTCTAAATTCACGATACATGAAGCTTTCAAATATTTCTTTTAAATGTGAAAAATCTGTTGAGAATTCTGAACTTGGAACTGGTTGTTTTTCTTGAGTGGATTTACGTAAATGGAGACTTTTGATTATCTCATCTTTTTCTTTTAGGCGTTCTTTCATTCTGCGGAATTTAGTTTCCATGTTTTTGCTCATTTTTTCAAGCTCTTGGATTTCTTTTTCAAAGTTCGGCCTGGATTTGGTTTTGTCAGACTTACTTTCAAGGTATTTATTGCGTTCTGAAAGCTGGTCGATTTCTGATTCAAGTTTTTGCATTGCGGATTTATTTTGTTCCAATATACCAGCCTGTGAAGAGTACTCATAAACAACTTCCATAAAAGTTTCAGCCAAACTCTCATACTCCACTTCATCTCCTTTTATAACCAAAGACTTAAACCCACAGTTCCCCAGAATTTCATTAACTTTTTCCCAGTCAATTTTTTCTGGGACTTCAATTTCTTTGCCTCCAACAAACTTAGGTGATATTTGCTGACAAATTTCAGATAATTTTCGTATTTCGTCTTGTATTTCTGTTGATTGCTTTAAAAACTCTTGAACACTTGAAGTAAACTCATTTTTACCTGCAAATTTTGTTGATGGTTTTTGCTTAGGATAATCAGGGCTGTTATTAGATTTCATACCTCTTGAGTTTGAAAAGGAATCTGAAGAATTTTGTTCGGCTGTGGTTTTGGGTCTTGGGGGTGAAATGTTTTTTGGCCTATTAAGAGTGAATATTGGGCTTTCCATATAAGATTATGAAATAGCGCAGATAATTTTGAGAGATTTTTTGATGGATTTTTTAGAATTAGAATATTTTTGGAATTTAAAGTTTGGTTTGGGATTTCAGATTTTGGGAAGATGAAGGGATAAGGAAAAAAATATTGGGGTTGGTTATGATATGATGGATTTTAGGTTTAAAAAAATTAGGATTTGAATGAAGTTATGATTTTTGAATTATTGAGATGATGGTTATATGCTTAGTTAATGTGATATGAAAAAAAAAATATTGGGTAATTAGATGTTATTATGATTGAGTTTTAACTGGATTTTTTTTAAATTAGATTTTTATTTGAATCATCGAAAAATTCCAGATTTTTGTAATCAAAAGTGTATCATTTGGTAAATCAGCTATTTCAGTTGGATTTTCTGCTGTAAAGTGCATGGAACTCCAGCTGAAAAATTCCTATTTACCCCAAATCCCAAACAAAAACCTCAAACATTTTAATCCAAAACCCATGAACAAAATCTCCTCTTCATTCACATTTCACCCTAAATCTTTCTTCCAACACTAAAAAAAAATCGCCAATTCCAAACTTATCCATCCACTCCAATTATCAATTTTCATAACCCAAAAAAATCCTTCAAAAACCATCTTAACTGAAAAATTCATAATGACCGAGAACAAAAACAACAAATTTTTAAACTTCCTCCAATCAAGCAACAACTTTCTTCTAGTAAAAGACTCAATGGGTAAACCTAAACCTTCAACAATAAATCTGCCTCCAAAAGATTATATTTATGGGAAAAAGCTTAATCCAGATAAAGAAGGTGTTGGAGCTCTAATCTCATCATGGGCTGTGCATAGTTCTAGTAAAGTTCCTGCTGCCGATAAGGATTTTAGAAAACTAAATGCTTTAAGTATAACAGAAGGGGCTTGTACTTCTGCAACACAAAGAAAATTCAGAAATACAGTAAATGTTAGGATAAAATCAGCGTCACAAAAAGGAAAAATATCAGTACCAGATATGACTTTTGGAGTTGAAAATAGACCCAGCACTCCTATCAAAGCAATTATGGGGAACTTCTACGGTGAATACGCTGCGGAAAATCTTGGGAATAATTACGCCCCAAAGACTGCTACTAGGAATATATTATCAGCAAGAAGCACTTTAGGTTTTAATAAGAGAAATGAAGCTATTAGGAACTCAATGGATATCCAAGAAAAAAACCTTTTTAAACTCAAAAAGTACTCTAGTGTCAAAGCGAAAACTGAAACACGAAGGAAATAATATAGAATAGATAAAGTATGCTTTTATTGATAATCATATCAAAGTATTTATTATTTGAATACTTTTTACCTAAATCCAATATAAAAAGCATCATCAATATAATATTATATATATTTTACCTTTTCTTTGATTATCATATCAAAGTATATAAAATCTTCATATTATTTACTTAAACCCCATTCAAAACTCATCATCATAATTTTTTTGAATCCTAATCAATTTATTAATAGGCACTGGTATCTCATTTTGGGTTTCAACTTTCGAAATTGTCTCATCTAAATCCTGATAATTATTTATCACTGAGTCAAAATTTTCAGTAATAATCTTAACCTGTGGAACATAAGGAGTTTTTAATTGGACAAATTACAAATAAAGTTATTAAGTTCTGTATGTTTTAGGTCCTTCTGTTTAGTATAAGAAACTTATTTTATCATATAAAACCTATATCATTTCCTACTAAAAACTCATCATTTATAAACAGCTGTTTCATTTTTTCCCCCCTAAAACCAAAACATACTAAAATATTAAAATTTATAATTAGATGTACCCAAAGTATTAATTTTATCTTTCAATAGATAAGCCATAAATTTTAGTATCCCCTTTACCATTTATATATATAGCAAACCTAAAACCATAAAATCCAAACTTCTTTCCAAATCTAAAAAGCCTAAACCCTTATTAAAACTCACAAATCCTAATCAAAAATCCATAAAAACTTATTTATAATCCGAATTTTAATATTGAGAAAAAAATATCTCCTGAGTTTTACTAAACATCTGAGGTTTCCTTCTTTCAATTACATCTTCTAAAATATGCGAGTTTTTCCTAAACCTCATAATTTTCTTAGGTGGTGGTTTACATCTAGTAGAAGGTCTAGACCTTTTGCTTCTTTCAGGAGATTGAGATGATCTATTAAGGACAATATATTTAATAGGTACACTTTGCATACGGCTAAGTCGATTCATACGTTTTTCTAGTATAACATTATTGGTCATATCAATAATGTGTTCAGGTTTATGGAGTAATCTTTGAGAAACTTTTACTGTATTTGGAGCTGTTAGAAGATTACGGGCTTTTATGTTTGGAACTTTCATATATTGGAGCATCCAAGGCATCTGAGTTTGACATGATGGGTCGATATGTAGTTTATTGTGCAAGTCAAGACCGTTAAACCAAAATGCCCCTTCTAGTTTATCGATAAGGACATTAAGAAAACGCGAGTATTCACTCATTAAGTAACTTTTAGTGAAATAATCTATGATTTCAAATACACTCATATAGAAATCAACAAATCCCATACAAACTTCTCCTTTAAAATCCATTTCCGCATCTTCAACAGCATATTCTTCTGACTGAGAAATTTCACTAGAACAATTCAAATAATAAAAGTACACATAAATAAGCAGCCTAACATACACTTTCTTAGAAATCCCTGGAAGGTGGAAAGGGTTTAAAAGATCCCAAAGTCTTTTTATAGCATAAAACACAACTCTACTTTGTTTTATACTCATTCTCTTTTCCACACTTGTATAAAGTATGCCTTGGATTGTATTCCGAGACTCAGAGTAAATCAAAAAGTACTTTTCATCTGAAATTTCTTGTAGTAATATGTTACTCTCTGGTACTCTATCGGTTTTGTATTTAAAACTCCTCCACTTTGAGAACCCATTGCGAAGAGATGAGTACTCAGCAGCTATCCACCGAACCTCGTTAAAAACATCGGCAGGGCAGTCCATTTAATTTTAATATAACTTTCGTAATAAAGTATTGAAGAATATCTAAAGTCTATATAATTGATGTAATGATACTATTATTATAAGGTTTTATTAGTTTTTTTACCTTTTATGGAAAATGTTTTCAAAGTTGCCCTAAGAAATTTCTAATTTTTCAAAAGTTATTTTGTAATTATTATATATAATATATTATCCTAGTTACTCTAAGAAATCATAGAGAGGAACTTTGTAAATATTAGCATTAGGATTATATTGGTTATTATTATAGTCAGAGGATATACAAAATAAAAAAAAATAGGATCATATTTACAATGATAAAAAGATATTACATAATATCAATTAACTGGTTTTACACTTAGATAAAACTAATCATATATATTTTAAAATACTCATAATCATAAAAAAACAATAATTATAATAAAATAACTAATTTTCTTGACAATAAAATATCAAATACTTTGCATCATTTAATGTTATAAATATGATAAATCAATCACTTCTTCCCTGGGCTCCAAGGGACTCAGCAAGTATTCTTAAATCCCACTACCCATCAAGTATACTTTCATACAAAATATCTGATTACTCTCCTCTTAAGATGAAATTGCCTCAAGGTCTTCGAAGAAAAAGTCCAGAAATCCAATACAAAACCAAAGCTCATGATATACTCAACCAATCCCCACCTTCTGTATCCGGCAAATACATGTTTAAATATTCCCGGCTTCAAAACATCCACAAACCGAAAAAAAAACATAAAAACTCTTTCCTCAAGCCCTTAAAGCAAAAACACTCTCTAATCAGACGTAGTTTGGACCTTGAAAGAATCAAAAACACAATAAAAAGCCCAATCATGAACCAAATCGCTAACCCAATATACGACCCAAACATCGAAACCCCTTTAACTTTTACTTTAAATACCAAAAACCCTAGTCCTTATTATTATAAAAACCACAACCGAGTGGCGATTTTTTCCAAGTTTTCCAACTACAATCATTATGCTGATATATCTGATTCAGTTAGTAGTATATCAGAAGATAGTCTTCATTTAGACAATAAGCTTATATAATTTTCTATTAAGTAATTATAAGAATTCTATAATAAAAGTGCAACTATTCTGTATATTAAGCTGGGAGAAAGTCATAAAAGATAATTCTTCCATACTAAGGCATTTATTAGTTTCTATGACTTTAGATCTAAATTCTTTATTAGACCCAGTTGCTTGATAGACTAAAGGGCCTATTTCCCATATAAAGTCTGATTTGAGAAAAGTGTGACTGATTTTTTTGTTATCAGCAAGTTGGATAGTCACATTTATAATCGTAGCCTGGGTTTTTTGATCTTGTTTCCCTTGGTTAACAATAGGTTTTTTGTTTTCGAAATGGTCTTCTCTATATAGTTTCTCAGCTTCTTCCACATTGTTCGATGTAGCTTCTAAGTAAAACCTCGCTTCTTCATCACTTTTTATATCAGGACACAGTGCTCTGAATACCTCAAGATTAGAAAAATCCCTTGAACTATAATTCTCCATAATAATCCCATAAGAACTTTCCATATCGTCATTATTTTTTTTTCCATCCTCAGCTTGGATTTTAGCTTTCTGGTCATTTTTCAGTCCTGAGTACTTTTTTTTAAGCTCTTCTTCATAATCAAAAGTGAACTCCTCATGTATTTTCAAGACCTTGGCAAGTCCCCAAGGACAAGCTAAATAGTTCTTATTAATTTCAACAAGGTTTTTCGGGGCTTGCATATTTATTATATGGAAGTTCTGAACCGTAATTTACTTTCTACACTGAAAGCACAGAACTGGAACCAAACAAATAAAGAAATCAACAAACTTTGTGAGTCTTTAACTGCAATTCTTGATATGCTTGGCCAAGGTAAAAATATTCAACCTTATATTTCGTCTATAGTAGAAAATTGTTTAGTTTCTGGAGCTGTAAGACAAGTACGTAAACTTGCTTATTTGATAATAAAAGCTGCTGGGACTATATATGAACTCCCATGGTCTAGTGTTAGTAGTTCTGTTTCTCAAGATTTAGGGACTTCTCTTGATACAGAATTCCAGGTTTATGCTTTAAGAATGCTTTATATATTACCTTTAGATGAAACTATTCAGATATTCTCAGCACAAGAAGCTTGTATACTTAGCGCTTTACAAGGCAAAAATGGTGAAGCTGGACAAAGCGCATTTTTAGCTAACCTCCCTGGGATTCTTATTAAAATCTGGTGTGGTTTGGGTCATGAAAGCTTACAATTACAAGACGCTATAAGAGAAATGTTTAAATANTTTGGGTCATGAAAGCTTACAATTACAAGACGCTATAAGAGAAATGTTTAAATATATCACAAGTTTGATTATAGATAGTGATGACCGGCTTTGTGTTTATGCTTTCGAAGCTCTTGGCAGTTTGTTTAAAGAACGTGAAGAAGGTAGGCTTAGAGGTTTATCTCAAGAACTTGAAGCTAATGGTAGTGATGAAGAAATTCTCAACCCCTTAATCGAGTATCTTACAAATGGGCTTATCCAAAGTTTATCATTAATTATCTACAGAGCTTGTTCAATTGACTTCCGTATTCGAGTAAAAATTATTTACCCATTAACAAAACTTGTCCTCCTCTCTAAAAACCCTATAGAAATCCGCCGTTTAGAAAAAGAATGTCTTCTTCCTGTACTTTACAATTTAGAAAAAGGGATTATATGGCAAGCTTCTAAATGTTTAATTATGCTTAAACCTGAAATCTCATCTTTATGGGCTATGTGTAGTCAATTATTAGACCAATCTCCATCTGAAGCTAATCCAACACCATTACTTTTATTAGTAACTGAAGCTATGTCTCAATTACCAATATCTTTACAATTGTCTATATCATTAGAAACATTAAGACATTCTAATCGTATACCTTCAACTGTTGATAGATTTAGTGTATTACTTAGTTGTTTAAGTTCTATTGTTAAATTATCGAAAATATTATTACAATCTAATGAACCTTCAGCTATTTATCAACTTTTTTCACAGACTTGGTTTGTTGAAATGTGGATGCATGGAAAACATAGTCAGTTTAGAGAAGAGATGTTGTGTTGTTTGGTTGAATCGTGTTTGGCTAATTATGAAGCTTCTGAAAATTGGCTTACTGTTGGATTAGAAGTTGTTGATGTTTGTTTTAAGGTTTTGGATTGGCCTTGTGATCAGGATGCTACTTATTGTGCTACGTATTTTTTTTTGTTGTTAGAAGAAGTGTGCACGTTGTCTAGGAACTCACCGTTGGTGGATAGGGTGCAGCAGACTTTGGAAAATTTGATAAGCCGTTTGAGTGATTCTGAAATTTTACACTATTACTCATATGCTTATACCGTACTTATCTGTTCAAAATACTGGCTTCCTCTTGATGAGCTCACATTAAGTAAATTCATGGATATAGTGCGTATCAAACTTTTCAGTACAGAAATTGTAAAAATTGACATAAATATCTATAAGCAATCCATTCAATTCCTAGTTTGTAGTTGTATGCATTTAGCAAGACGGTTTTCTAAACAATGTGGGAATATCATGCATAAAAATCTTACCGACTACCTCGAACTGATCGAAGAAAGCCAAAGCGACCAGGACAACATTTCCAAAATCATCAGCCTCATCGAAGGCTATGCTGAAAACCTCGAAGAAAGCGAGTTTTCAGAAAGTTCGCCATTAGAAAAACCTCAAAAAAACTACAAAAAAGAGCCAAGTGGGTATTTCTACCAGTTTCTCGAAAGAATCCACGTTAAATTTGATGAAAAAACAGAAGAAGTTTATGAAAGCATGCATGCAGCCTTAAACATTTTCAACCGCAGTAGAAACGAGTCTTTCTGCACAACCCGTCCTTTAGAAATGCTCAGAATTGCCCAGCCAGAAAAAGAACTTAACTGGCGATGTTTAAAACAAACAGAAATAACAGGAGTTTGTGACCCATTACGTGCTTTTTGTACACATGTTATATACCCTCAATAGTAATCTATATTCAGCTCTCTTGTTGTTTTCTGTATAAAATTCTATAACACAACCAAATTCCAATTGACAAGTATTCAAATAAAATTTTTAATATCACAAAATCTAATACTTGGAGTTAAACAAAGAGGTATATGTAATATTGGCGAATTATCTACTGGAGAAGTTTTTGAATGGAAAGTTAGAGCTGTGATAAATAGTCCTGGAGAAATATCCGGGAGTTTATTGATAACATTTTTAGATCCAACTTTACCTTGTAGTTGTACTTTTGAGACTAGAAGTTATTATGTTCCAGTACCTGATATTTTACTTAGGGATATATCTTCAGGGAATCTACTTTCGAAGTTTTTGATTTTATGGACAAGTTTAGCTTATAGTATTACAGTTAGATGTGAACTTGTTAAAGACTTTGAATCTATGACCCAAGAAATTGCTGAGCATATGGAACAAATTGATTGTGGGACGAGAACTCAAGGTGCATTTCAAGGGGTGACACTTCAAGGTGATAGAATTGCTATATATATCACTGGGTCAAAAGCTAGTAAGAATGTTAGACTTGAGTATAGAACTAATTCAGTTGACCTTTTAAAAAACTTCACATCGCAAACTGATGTAAGAATTATTTAGGTTTTCCTTCACCAGCTAAGTCATGGGAAATTAAAAGTTCTCAGCTAATAATAATATTAGGTATAATGAACGATGATTATTGTGAAGAGTCTTCCTGTAAACAGGTCGCTTACTTCAACTGCAAATGCAAATCTAAGAAAGTTTGCAAGGACCATATTGGCGACCATCTAAAGCTCCCAGGTTTCCATAAAGCTAAAACTCTTAGAGAGTCAGTAAACGAAACCAGAAGATCTTTAGTCCTTCAAAAACTCATTGAATATCTACAAACTTTAAATAAAACCAAAGAAACATTAGAAATCAACACAAATAACCTTATAAAAAAAGTTCATTGCGAATATTATATTGCCTTACAGAATATCCTGAGCCTAGAAAAAAAATTCATAGAGATCCTTAAAAACCTTAGCATAATGACTGATATAAGGAAAGATACAAAGGATTTTTGTGAGAAATTTCTAATAGAAAACTCAGAAGATATAGAACAAATCCATATATACTTACAAACTCCATATATAAAATATATAAGCTTATCTCAAAGCTTTATAGATTATAGGTTTTTGACCCAAGATGGAAATATGACTGATAAATATACATCAAAAGTTAATCTTATAAGGACTTTAGATCAATTAAATAGTAATACAGCACTTAAAGTTATAGCCACATCATTAAAAAGTGATTCAGAACTTTGTAAAACTTTATTAGAAATTGTTAAAGACTCAGCTAAAAATCCTGAAATAATCATTCCGGCAAGTCGTGCTTTTACATTGCTTAGTAAACATAATTATGATTTTTCTAATGAGAATTTGAATCATATAAAATTACATGGCGCTGAAATTACAGGTGGACATTTTTATAATACAAGTTTTATTGGAGCTGATTTTTCAGGTTCTTGGATTAATTATCAATGTTTATCTGGGGCAGTTTGTGACTTTGCAACTGTAAATTCGATTGTTAAAGGAAGAGAAATTTTAACTGGGCATTTAAGGGAAATTACTAGTGTGGTTTTTGCCCGTAATGGAAGTTTTTTAGTTTCTACAAGTTTGGATTGTTTTTTAAGAGTATGGGAAGTAAAGACAGGATTTTGTCAGAATATACTTGTCGCACATAGTGAAGCTGTTAATGCTGCAGATATTTCAAAAGGATCAGATGAGATTGTATCATGTTCGGATGATGGAACTGTTAGGTTATGGGATTCAGTATCAGGATCATGCAAAGAAAAACTTGTTGATAAGAAAGTCCCTATTAAAACCGTAAAGTTTTCCAGCGATTCCAACCTTATTATCTGTATTGTAGACTACACAACAGCACTTATAGTCAACAAAAGTGGTGTTGAAAAATACAAATACAGTTGCAATAAAAACATCCAAAGTTTATCTTTTACAAAAAAAAACAAACACGATGATGAATATGGAATACTTGCAGGGACCTCTACAGGGGATATAAAATATTGGAAAACTGGGTCGAAAAAAATTTATTGGGATCAGACTCAAGCTCATTCAGGTCCTATAAATTTCATTGCTTCTTCAGGTAAAAATTATATCATAACTTCATGTATTGATGGTATTGTAAAAGTTTGGGCTTCTCATAAAGGTAAAAAAATATCCAAGATTTTTAATAGTCGTAATGCTTATTGCTGTTGGGAATTTAAACCTCATGACATATATTTAACCTCATTAGCAATGATTTCATATAAAAAATACTTGTTTACTTTAGGAAACAGTTCAGAAATCAAAATGTGGAATCTTTATAAGACAAAAAAAGTTCATATAAAATCTTATCCTCATCCAATAACTTGTTTTGGAATTAGTGCTAATATGAATTATGTGGCGGTTGGGGTTAAAAATAATGTTGAAGTCAAGAGTTTTTATGAAGTTTTTATAATGAGTTAAGTTTAGAAATTAATGATTTAGGTTATTAAATAGATGGGTTTTAGAAAAAATATCTTGTAAATTAATCAAAATTATTAAATAGACTTGGGCTGGCATGGCTAGATTATTGTGCAGTTGGTTTTGCTGCGATCTTCAAGGGCAATACAGTTATGACACCACCATTTGTGCTTGATTTGACTGTTTTCTAAGATAAGCGGTCGTTGTTTTACCAGCTGCTCATCTCTTTTTCCCTCCTCTTTGAAGTCTTCAACGTTTAAGGCTTTGATCATAGATACTGAATTGCTGTCATTTGGAATAACACTTGCATCTAATGCTTCAAGCTCTGCCATTAAGTTTAGCTCACGGTTTCCAATTTCTTTTCCATCCAATGATTCTTTATCTCCAATTGATGAACTAAAGTCTAAAGAAACGTCTGATTTCCCACTTATGAACTCGCCTGAGATTATGAAATCCTTTTTATGGGAACTTTTTTGTGACACAAAGTTTTTAGACACGGATTTTGTTGAGAGTTTTGAATAACTCATTTTTTATAATCAATTTCTAAGCATCTGCAACACCTCTTTATAAACTATACTCAAAAAAGTATCTAGAAATCATATAAATAGCAGATGTTTAAAAGTAAATCTAAACTCAGAAATTTATTTATATAATTTTACTATAATTAATCACTTACATAAAGATAAAACTTTTAGATATTAATCTGTGTTACAATCGAGTTATTCATACAATATAACATCCCTTGAATATTAATGCATACATTAAAATACCCTCTAATCAAACTATTATAATGATTCGACATGGCAAACAAGTTATAAACCCAATTAGCTTCCTGATGACTTATTTAATTAGACAAAATCTTTTCTAAAATCCTTCCTGGGTATTATTACCAAGAGTTTTATATTTTTATAGTTTTTATAAATTATATCACTATTCTCACAATGATCCAAATATTTTTCAAGATACTCCAAAACTGTTAGTGTGCGATTTACTGATAAAACTTCATTTTCTAGGTCAAATCCAAAATCTAGTCAAAATTTACAATAACACTATTTAATATGCTTTAAAGCATACATTTAAAGAACTTTATTTATCGATTACTCCCAGATGAAATACTACAACTCTCACTTGAATCTGGATCTTTATTCATCCTTGCGCTTTCTTCAAAATTATCCTGATTTTGATTTTTTCTCTCGTTTGCAGCTGATGTTTTGTCGTCAGTTTTGCTTAATTCTATATTCTTTGCCACAGGCTCAATATCTTCTTTTACCTCTTCTGCTTTGCAGCAGCAAAAAAAAAGAGTTTTGAAAAATTTACTCATAATACTGAATAATTATTATGATAAGATTTAGTTTAGTTTATTTGTTATTATATGAAGAAAATGAGGTTAAAGTGATATTTTGATATGAAAATAAATACAGTAAAAATTAGGTGTTATATTTTTGTAGTTGAGAAATTTGGTTATGTATAAAATGAAATTCAGTCTAAAATTAATTCGAATTGTTTAAGATAAAATTGCTTAAAGAGAAAAACATAAGATTTTTATGCAAATTATATTTTTAAAGAGAAAACTTAGAAAATTATGCTTGAAGTGATATGAAATATAGAGTCTTGGCTTTATAAAACTTATAAGTATATGTTTTTTTCTTATAAGTTATATATTTTAATGTATTTTAATACTTATAGTAAATCTAATTTTGAATATTTCCCCCTATAAAAACTAAATTACAACGAATATCTTATATGTTATAATCTCCTATTTTTATTATGATTACTCTGATTTTATAAGAGAAAATATTTTTTGCAAGAAAAAAAAGGTCCCAAGAACACCTGAAGTCCCTGTGATTAAGGCAAATACTAAAGTTGATAGAAACAAATATCCAAAGTATGTAGCAATAGTAGATATGGTTGGGGAACATATATGATAATATGAATAATAGGTAAAATATAGTAAAAAGTAACCACTGGAACTTGCTGGGACAAAAAAACTTATCCACCACCATCTATACTCATGTTTCTTCATAACCATATACGCTAACAATATGCCAACTTGAGCTGAGACTACAATAACCAAAACTAAACTCAAAAAAACAAAAATAAAAAACAAGGCAACAAAACTATGGTTCCAAACTGATTGGGCAATATACCTAATCTGCATAAAAACACAAGCAAAAGGTAAAATCCCACCAACAAAAAATACCATCCCCCAACCTGTTTTATCAACATCTCCAACCTGTCTTAGTACCTTATTAAACATAACAGGTTTAGCATTTCTATACCCGAAAAAAGCTCCAATACAAGATAAAGGTATAGAAAAGCAAAACCATAATATAAGCACATTGATCATTTNAAGGTATAGAAAAGCAAAACCATAATATAAGCACATTGATCATTTCAACATAATCTAAAATCCCTTCAAAATTCTGAATAAAGCTAACTGATTTGATTAAAATCGATATAGAAAAATATAGTTCTGGTAATAAAATACCATTTAATACCCCAATTATCCTCCATTCAGCTACATGAAGCATTTTACAACTAGATCCAGAAACTATTCCCCCAGCTAAATTGCTTAGGATTATTAATAAAACCATTAATAACAACACTTCTTCACAGTGTTCAGAATATAAAAAGCTTAGATATGTTAGGAATATGAGTATTGTAAGGATCATTATACATTGAATACCTAAAGATAAAGCAAGGCAGAGGATTGGGCTTATTCTTGGTGGTCGGAAAATATCCCCTAAGAGTTGTTTTATAGAAGTGTCTGAAGAATCAGCACTTAATGCGAGGTCTCGGTTTACGGTTTGATTAAAAATCCTAGTGAGGATAAGTGAAAAAAAAATCACTAGACCAAATGTGTTTGTAATTGATATCCATTGAACTTGTCCTTTATTTTTATGCAAATACATATCCCATCTCGATGTCCACTGTTTCTTACTTTCCTCATAAGTTACCGAATAACTCACTTTAATTTTTTCCATCAGGATTTGTTTCTCTAAATTTTCCCCAAACACTTCTTCAAGTACATCCAAAACCTCATCCCCCAAAAACTTTTCCCTAAACTCCTCTTGTATGCTAAAAACTCTTTTAAAATCATAAGTCTGACAAGTACTTTCATTAAAATTCCTAAGCGAATATGGTTCTATTAAAAATCCAACAACATGCCATTCATCATTAGATACTTTGAAAACCTTGACAATAATATGATAATGATTAAAAATATAATAAAAACCTTTATCTTGAATACCAATAGGTGGACTTGCTGAATATGATGAGAATTTTGTATAAAGTTTTGGGACGGCAACTCTAAGTCCAGAAGGTAAATCATCTAAAATCCAATTAAAAGTATAATTGTTGTCTATAAAAGTCATGATCTCAGATAATTGATTTGGCGTATAAGATAAAGTAAAGAGGTCTTGACAATATTCTGGTTTTTGCATATAAATTGAATGATTTGAGAATGATAACCAGAATGGATGGAAATAAGATAATGAGTTTATTTCGATATGCCTTTGTAGAGAGAGGGAATCTAGTGAGATAAGAGAGAGGATTATTGGAGAGTTTAAGGAATATTTTTGTGGTCGGGCTCCTGGGAGAATAAAAGCATTGCAGTAGGTTAGCAGAAGGATGAATAACATATTTTAATTTAAGAAAAGTATTTGAAAAATTAATTTTGTGCTTATGATTTACTAAGGGAATAGGTTTTTTAAGAATTTAGATTGATAAAGTGTTTTTGGGAAAGATTTTACTGATTTTAGGGATGATTTTGCCATTGGAATTTATGATTTTTGGTTAGATTGGAATTTTTATATGAAATGATTGGGTTTTTATTGAAATTTAGGTTGTTATAATAACCATGACTTATAATTTGTTATGAATATTAGATTGTTCAGGGTTGTGATTATACTGTTATGCAATTTCGGCTATAAGTCCTATGAACTCCTAAGATTTTTAATGTTTTTAAATACAAAGAGTTTTTTAAATAATTTTTTTTCAGTAAATACTCATGTAGAAAGAGCTGATTTTGTAACAGTATATTAAGATGTTATTAAAATAGTAGAAATTCAACTTTACTTAAGTTTATATCAATTGGAAATATAAATTAAATAAGATTGATGATTTTATATTAAAAATGTTATAGATAGAAGAATAAATTTGTGCAGAATAGTCGACTTGGAATTGATAGCCAGTCATATACTTCCAAAATTATTCTACCCAAAATTTAACTATCCTAACTAAATATCATTTACTCTAAATTGCTAGCTAAAATAAAGTCATCCCAAAGGTTTTCATAGTTTTTTCTCTTAAATAGTTTTTTGAGTTTGCTTTATGCCAATTTGTTATCGATTGCTTAATTCTAACCCAATTAACTTTCAATTATATTTCTGTCTATATCAGAATTTGTAAATTCTAGAGATGACAATATATTCTTATTATTCAGATCTTCTTAATGATTATATCAATTCCAGCAAATAGTAATAACAATTGATCATGATAAAGCATGATTTTTTATAATTCAAGTTAAAGTTGAGACTAACAGATCAGGAACTACTTTTAGGAATATTTTATCTCAGGAATATCTTCCACATCTCAAATTACCCAAACTTTATTTAAATAATACCTTTGCTAATTTGTGTTTTTCGAATTTCCTTTTCTAAATCTGAATTATAATATTTTTACCACTTACTAGATAGTCAATTTCATTAAAGTTAGATTTAATCCTAATTTTTGCCACTCTTTTTTTTCAATTAATCCTGATAAGTAAATAATTTACTAAAGCTTTAGTTTACATACATAAAAATGCATTATAAGAAATATTGTATTAAATTGAACTTCGGCATTTATAGAATATAGTATCTATCGATAAACTTATTTTTATGCTCGTGTATGATTTTGTTCTAGAATATCTAAAAAATACAATCTACCCCTTTATTATGAAATATCTTATAGTCTTCACAATAACTTTGCATCTAAAACTTAGAATATAATCTTATTTTAATAACGACCTGGATATACTTTCTTCATTAGAAATCATGGAAAAATAAATTTATTATACAAAGCCTAAATTAAAATTTTCCCCTGATTACAATTAAAACAAAAACTAAGATTATATTATTGACTATACACTCCCTTTATCCTTCAACTTTCCATCTAAATTACATTAAAATAAAAACTAGTTTCCCTTCATTTCAAAATTAAAAATATCATAAAAATAATAATAACCTTATCAAAATCCATGACTTAAAAACCTACTAAAAAGCCCCTCCAAATAAATCTAGCCAACAATAAACATCTTAAGCCATATTTTCTATATATGACTTAAAAACCTACTAAAAAGCCCCTCCAAATAAATCTAGCCAACAATAAACATCTTAAGCCATATTTTCTATATAAAACTACTCCTTTCTTATAAAATTATTACATAAAAAGCCAAAAATAATAATATTTAATTTTATATGTCAATATATCGTGATTCAGCTATAGTATCAATCGACGGTACTGTCATAGTTATTATAATGGTAACAGCTGGTGCCATGATGACCCGTTACAATATTCTCGACAAACACGGTGCTGAAAGTCTTGGTAAATTGATATTAAACTTATTACTTCCAGCTCTTCTCTTCACAGAAATGATTAAAAGCTTAGACATCTCCAAACTAGACCAATTCGCCATTCTACTATTTTTTTGTACAAGTAAAACATATATAGTCCATGTATTTCTAGGCTGTGCCATAGGATGGATATTATCAAAAATAACAAAAGCAGGGAAAAATATGACCCGACTGATTATGGCATGTATAGCATTTCAAGATACAACAGCAATACCTTTAATATTTGCCCAAGTACTTGGCACAGGCGATATTACAAAAAGTGATAAGAATTTCCAAGATGATGCTATAGGGTTTGTTTTAATATACACTGTATTCATTACAGTATATAAATGGACAATATCATATGGGTAATTATAATATAGAATGCTAAAACCTGTTTTAGAATCAGAAAACTTGGATATAAATGCAAGTTTAGCTAGTGTGGGAAATTTACCAGTAATAGGGATGATGGGAAGTGTAACATCAAGTATGATTCAAGTGATTCCAGTTAAAAAAGGTTGGATATGGACAATTAAAAAAATAATGAATCCACCTATATATTCAACAATTATATCTATACCTTTAGCGCTTATACCATATATGAAAGAATATGTTTTTTGTGGCTCTGGAGCTGTTTTGACAGAAAATATATTCGCTGCTTTGGTCACAATGGGTGCTACAGTTTCCCCACTTATATGCATTTTATTAGGTTCTAAATTAAGTAAAGGCTATCCTGAAAGTGCTGATATTTCTAAGTAAGTTTTAAACAGTTTGCATATTGCTATGATAATTGTTGGTAAAGAAATCATCATGCCATTGATTGGACTTGGACTTGCTGGGTTGTTTTATTATTATGGGATTATTGGAAGGGTTTTATGTGTGTCAATTTTAATTATATATGCTGGACCGACATCTTTGCAGTTGCTTATGATTTGTACGGCACATCAAAATCAGGTTGAGAATATTTCGAAAGTTTATATGATTATGTATGCTACTGCTGCTTTACCTATGGCCGCATGGACTATGGGATTTTTGATTATCCTTTATTAAATTTATATATTAGATGCTTAGGAATTATCTATTATCTATTAGAAATTATTTTCAATACCTTATCAATACTTCCTTGGATATTCATAACTTTATTTTCAATATCATCAAATTTGTCTTGAAATTCAAATAATTTATCTTCTAACACCCTAAAGCGAATTGATGCATTTTCATCAGCAACTTTTATCCGATCAGTAACTTTTTCTTCTATCGCAGTAACTTTTTCATCTACAGATGCAATTTTATCATTAATGTTTTGAATTTTCTCATCAATTTTATTATCATTATTTGCCATTCTTTCATTAACAGCTTTAATCTGTTCAGTACTATCATTAAACAAAGGTTTTAAATGGTTATTCAAGAATTTATCCCTTAAAAAATCTCTCACATCAATAATCTTCCCTTTCCATTCAGTACCTGATTTCTCATATGCATGCATACAAACATGTAAATACCTAAACTCCTCTTTAGAACTCCAAAAAGATAAAATCTGTTCATTTTCTAATATAACCTCAGCCATTTCCGTATAATTAAAAACTTCAGCATCAAGTTGAAATTCATCAAAAACATCACCTAATATTGAAATAATCATATTAAGCATTATTATCATATTAGTTGTCACAGCTAATACATATGTAACTACTTGTATAACATTTTTCTCATAAAAAGGCTCAGTTTTCCCTACAATTAACCCAAAAGGTGATGACCACATTGATTGATAAGTTAGAGCATCTTCTTTAGCAGATATAGCATTCATTAATCCTAATGATAGAGTTGCATATACAAATATCATTAAAAAATCTTTCATTCGGACTATACACATTTGTAAAAGCCTTATATAATATCTTGTATTACCAAATGCTCGAAATCCTGTAAAGCCTCTTAAAAGATTTAATACTATCATAATCCAAGTAAGTTCAGAATATTCAATGTTTAGAACATAAAGGATACCAAAGACTGCAGTTGTATAACATCTGATGAGATCTAAATGGTTTATGGCGCTTTTAAAATATTTTTTACCGGCTACGGTCATTTGAATACCTTCCCAGATCATGAGGACAGTATTTATAATGAGTAAAGCGATGAGGAAATCAAAACGACGAGTTGTGATGAGGAAATAAAGGCCGAGGATATTACTCCAAAGAAGGCCGGTGTAGAAATATACCCAGAAAATCACCCCTTCCCATTTTTGCGTGATGATATATTGGATAAGTTTGGTACGATAAATGTCTTTGTTTTTACATTCGAGAATAGCACTTATAAGATCTCTACTAGCTGCAGTACCAATACTAAATGGGAGTTTAAAAGGAGCTTGTTTTATAATCAACGGGATTGTATCTCCTTCAATTGAAGAAAACTCTTCAAATGTTGATAAAGCAGATTCACTAATAATTTTTATAGGCAGTTCTTTTAATGGGCTTCCAAAATGCACTGAACTTCCTTGGGTTATAAATGCAGCACTTAATAGTTTATCTATTTGTGGTGATGAATTAAGTAATAGTTCAGGTAAATCTGATTCAAGGGTCATTAAAGATAAACATGTTTTATAGTTAAGTTTTTGATATGATGTAAAATCACTTAAATAATCTACAAGCATGTCTGTAATTCTTTGATGTTTACATTTTATTGAATAAAATATAGGACTGTGACCAAAACCATCTGGGGCTATTATGAGATTTTTTGATTTTATGAACTTTTCCATTATATCTTCTTGTCCTAGCATAGCCATAAAATGCGCAATGGAGAAATCTAGATTTGTCAGGATAGTATTGGGGTTGTGTATCTTTTCAAACTCTTTAGCTTGGAAGTAAAAGTAAGCTTCTGCAGTTTTAATTTGATTTTGATATCCACTGCTTGCACAACTAAGTGGGTTTAATATTTTCATATATTTATTTTGCGTTTGAATTTTACTATCAGATTTCAGAGAAATCGCCACTTCTTCACCTGATGGTATAGAAAAAGCTTTAATACCAAACTTATAAATAATAATAATAGTTTTGTTTTCATTAGTAAATTCAATGGCTTCAAGATCTTCAAGTGAGTCTTGATGAGTCAAAACAGTGCATTCCAGTTTTTTATCAGGAACATTCCAAACCTTAATAACACTATCCCCATATCCACAAGCCAATAATTTTCCATCATAACTAAAACTCACAGTCAATTTACTTCCATCAAACCCCGCCGGTGTATCTTTTTCCTTTTTCTCAGCAAGATTCCAGATTTTAATAAACTTATCCCCAGAGCCACTAGCTAAAACCTTACCATTATGGCTAAAATTCACACAATAAACTTCGCTAGAATGTCCATTCAAAGTGCACTCTTCTTTATTTTCAGCCAGATTCCATATCTTAATAAGATTATCCCCAGAGCCGCTAGCCAAAAACCTTCCCCCAGGACTAAAAGTTACACTATAAACTTTATTTTTATGTCCAATCAAGGTTTGTTGTACTTTTTTCTCTAATAAATTCCATATTTTTATAAGATTGTCTCCTGAGCCACTAGCCAAAAACCTCCCATCTGGGCTAAAGTTCACATTCCAAACTGTCCCACTATGTCCAGTCAAAGTACAATCTTCTTTTCTTTCTTTAAGGTTCCATATTTTTATAACATTATCTCCAGAGCCACTAGCCAAAAATCTTCCATCAGGGCTAAAACTAACACTCCAAACAGTCCCGTTATGTCCCGTCAATGTGAAATCTTCAGTCTTTTTCCCGAAAGTCCATATTTTTATAGTCTTGTCTCCAGAACCACTTGCAAGAAGCTTTCCATCAGGACTAAAACTTACGCTCCAGACAACACCAATATGACCTGAAAGGCTAAATTCTTCTGCTTTTCTTGTTAAGTCCCAGATTTTTACAAGATTGTCCCCAGAACCACTTGCAAGGTATTTACTATCTGGGGTAAAACTTAAACTTGTTACTCGATTTATATGCCCAACTAATGTGGTTTCTTCTTTATAATCCATTGTATCCCAGATTTTTATTAAGTTGTCTCGAGAACCACTTGCTAAATATCGGCCATTTTTACTGAAAACTATACTTGCTATGTTGTTTGTATGTCCTGATAAAGTGTTTTCTTCGCTTTTCTCGGCCAAGTTCCAGATTTTTATTAGTTTGTCCCCTGAACCACTTGAAAGAAATTTACCGTCGGGGCTAAAACTTACACTGAAGACATCGCTTGAGTGACCGGTTAGAGTGCATTGCTCGCTTTTGTCGAGAAGGTTCCATATTTTTATTAGATTGTCCCCAGATCCACTTGCTAGGTATTTACTATCTGGACTAAAACTTAAACTTGCAACTCGGCTTTTGTGCCCGATAAGAGAATATTCTTCTTTTCTCTCGGGTAAGTTCCATATTTTGATTAAATTGTCACCAGACCCACTTGCCAAAAATCTCTCATTAGGACTAAAGCTCAAACTATAAACTTCACTCATACTTCCAATCAAACTAAATTCTTCACATTTTTTGTTTATATTCCAAATTTTTATATGGCAATCCCCTGATGCACTTGCAAGAATTTGACCATCACGACTGAAATTAACACAATAAACATCGCTTTCATGTCCTGATAATGTGAATTTTTCAATCCCTTCTTCAACATTCCAAAGCTTTATGAGGTTATCTCCTGAGCCACTGACTAATGATTTTCCATCTGGGCTAAAATTCACACTTAAAACACTTTTACTATGACCTTTTAGACTATGTTTCTCTTGACATAAGGCCAAATTCCATATTTTTATCTGGCCATCACCTGAACCACTTGCAAGATATCGGCCATCTGGGCTATAAGAAATACAAAATACTTCGCCTGAATGGCCTGACAAAGTGCTTTCTTCTTTGTTTTCAGCGAGGCTCCATATTTTTATTAGGTTGTCACCTGAACCACTTGCCAAAAATTTACCGTCAGGACTGAAACTCACACTTGTTACTAAGTATGTATGTCCTTTAAGTGTAGTGACAAATGAATTTGGCAAACCTAGTTTGTACTCAAGCTGGATAAAATTCCAAGCTTTTCTAAGTTCATCAAGTGCTTCATCATTCTTATTTTCATCAACTTTAAGCTTGATCAAAGTTGTTTTTGACTGGTTTTGCGGTGCTTCTACAGACTTTTGAATAAGACTTTCCTCTATGAAAGAAGACATTTATAACCAAGTTTCATTGTTTCATAAAACAAGCAAATGAATATATAGCATTTTTATATAAGATGATAGTGATTAATTTGATATTTAGTATCAGAAAAAAATACGAGTTGCTTTATGTGGATGTAATTATTGAAAATAAATTTTGGTTAGGATTTATTTTAAGGGGTTGAGTTTAGGAATTAAGGTTTAGCTATTTTTATTGGTTTTTAATTTGGTATAAAAAAAAGATTTAAGATGATGTTTGTATTTTGATATAATATATGAGGATTAGGGGTAATNCATAAAACAAGCAAATGAATATATAGCATTTTTATATAAGATGATAGTGATTAATTTGATATTTTGTATCAGAAAAAAATACGAGTTGCTTTATGTGGATGTAATTATTGAAAATAAGTTTTGGTTAGGATTTATTTTAAGGGGTTGAGTTTAGGAATTAAGGTTTAGCTATTTTTATTGGTTTTTAATTTGGTATGAAAAAAAGATTTAAGATGATGTTTGTATTTTGATATAATATATGAGGATTAGGGGTAATAAATTTTTTTTATTTAGAGTTAGGATTTATGATGTTTTTCTTTATGAAATCCTTGAAAGTATTCTTTTGAAAGGTTTTGGGTTAAGTTGAGTTTTAATTATTTTTTAATGTAAAGACAAGTGATTTTATTGTATTGGTAGCTAAATGGTTATAAATCTACCTTTATGTGAAATACAATGTGTAGTTTTTAATTTTATACGATTTAATCCAAAATTATTCCATTTATCCTATTTCGCCTAAAATCAAGCTGTATTATTAGTAAGCAAATAAGCTGTCTATGATCATTTTCTCTTAATCCTTCATGCATATTAATCATATCATTTATTTAGCCACAATATCACTATCCCTAAATCATTATTTCTCTTATATATAAAAACCATACATTTTCCCCTTTATTCCTAATTCCTACATAAAAATACACTTCTAAAATCTTAAAAACACTAAAAATTCTATACAATTCTACCTAGTCTAAAAACAATAACCTTTAAAATACATATAAAAATGTAAAAATAATAATCAACTCCTATTACCCTCTATTTCAATCTTTTCATCAATTCTACTATACAAAAATTATCAAAAATATCATTAACCCATCTTAAAAACCTTAAAAAAAACCCTTTGTATTATCTTAGCTTACTACATAAAATCTTAAATTAATACTTATATTATAAAGATTTATTCTAATAATAAGAAAATGGTAGCCTGATTATCATAAGCTCATAATAATTATGTGAATAATATTTCAAAGCTTTATATTATAATGTATAAAACTTTAGTTGTACCTATGGCAGGGTGGACAATAGGATTTTTATTTATGTTTTTTTAGTTTAGATGGATTTTTATAGTTTTTAATGATGTTGAGATTAAAATTGTGGTTTTGGATGATGGTTTGAAGATGGTGGGTTTTTGATTAGGGTGGGAATTAAAGTTGGATTTTGGAATACTTTTTTTTTTGTGGAAAAACCTGGTTTTTATAGATTTATAAGCAGTTGTTATGTGGTTTTATATAATAAGGGATTTTATAAGTGGTGTAATGAGGTAGGATTTTTGGATAGAATATTAGGTTTAGGGTAAGTATAAATTGATAAAATTAAAACACAAGTAAATATAGTGAGTCAAATGAATTACAACATAAAAAAATAGTAAATAAGGCCTTTTTTGTGAATATAATGTTATAACTAATAAAACATTTTATCCCATATTATACAAACATTATATTTTCTATAACACTACAATCCAGTTTCATCTCTTCATAAAAATTTTTTTTCTTATACATCTTTTAATATCCTAAACAAATATTATACTAAAAATCCCTAAATAGCACTTCCATGCATTAAATTTCCACACAATCACTAATTTCTTTATCAACATTTTCAAATATCCAAATTTTATCAAACCTTTTAATACTCACAAAATTAATCATATTAAATACAATAAATTTTAATCTTCCTCCATCATCAACCACATCTTCCAATTTTCTTCATCATAATATTTTTATAACATCCAAGTAAATAAAAATGTCAAGTTTATTAGGGATTTTAGCACAAGCTCTCTCAATCGAAGACNGCATCTTCCAATTTTCTTCATCATAATATTTTTATAATATCCAAGTAAATAAAAATGTCAAGTTTATTAGGGATTTTAGCACAAGCTCTCTCAATCGAAGACCAAGCTCGTCAAAATTCTCAGAACCTTCTTCAGGAAGAAAAACAAAAAAACCCTGAAATATTCTGCTTAGAACTTTCAAGATTACTAGCTTCTACAGCTGTTTCAGAACCAACACGACAACTTGCAGGAATTATACTGAAAAACACTATATTAAACCTAAACAATGAAGATTACCTTATATCCTTCTGGGACAAAGTATCTTCAGAATCCAAAAACGAAATCCGTGTGAATACATTAGGAACATTAGCCTGTGATAAAAGAAGTATTCGACTTTCTGCCGCTCAAGCAGTATCTAGTGTTGCTAAACAAGACTTATCTCGTAAAGAATGGGGAGAAATCATAGATATACTTGTAGCCAATGCTAGTAGTGAAAATCTTGCATTTAGAGAAGCAAGTCTTATGACCTTAGGTTATATTTGTGATGGTCTAGATACATCTTATATATCAACAACTCAAGTAAATTCAATACTTTCAGCTATCGCCTTAAGTATGACCCCAACTGAACCTAACCTTGATATTAAAATTATTGCAATAAAAGCTTTTAAAAACTCTTTACGTTTTGCTAAGAAAAACTTCGAGGTACAACAAGAAAGAGATATTATTATGCAATTAATTATTGTTGGATGTACACATACAAATGAAGAAATACGTATTGAAAATTTTAAACTTTTATTAGATGTTGTGAATAGTTACTATGATTATATGTCAGGGTATTTGATTGAACTAGGAAGAATAACATTTCAAGCTGTAAGGCAAGATGAGTTAAAAGTTGCCCTTTTAGGTTTAGAGGTTTGGAACGCCCTTGGAGATATTGAAGTAGATCGTAAAGAGTCACCTTCAGCTGATTTACCAATACGAGGTTATTTATTAGCAGCAGTAAATGATTTATTAGTTTTACTTCTTGAAAATATTCATCGAGTTCAAAGTGAAGATGATGAGTGGGATATAAATAAAGCATGTGCTTCAGTACTTACAGTACTTGCTCAAGTGACTGAAGACAAAGTTATGGATTCTTGCCTTGAGTATATTGAAAAGAATATCTCACGAAATGAATGGCAATTACGTCAAGCAGCTCTTATGGTAATCGGTTCTATAGTCGAAGGACCATCAAATATGAAAATAGCGCCAATAAGCAAAAGTGTTCCTTTAGTAGCTCAAATGCTTAGAGAAGAAAACATAATAGTTAAACAATCAGCAGCATGGACTATATCAAAACTAGCAACTCATCAATATAAACTTTTAACCAATCCACATAATTTCAATCAAGTCCTCCCAGCTTTATTAGACTCTCTTAACCAAACACCTAAAATTGCTTGTCATGCTTGCTGGGCTTTAATCAACCTTATAGAAAAATCCTCAGAAATAAAACTTTTCAAACTAGGCATTTTTGAACATGTTTTTCATGGTCTAATTCTTTCAGCTATGAGATCAGATTCATCACATCAAGAACATAATCTTCAACTTGCTGCATATACAGCTTTAAGTACTTTGATACAAAAATCTTCAGAGGATTGTGTTCCTCATATTGAACAAAACATTACAAATTTTATTGTTTTACTTAAACAACACTCAACATTAGCTAAAAATGAACTTTTACATAGTTCTTTATGTGATGTTCTTAGTTCTTCTTTTTTAAGAGCACGATCTGGGCAGATTAATGAAGAACAAGCTAAAGGTTTTCTTGAAGCTTTGACTGAAGTGTTTAATACTAGGAATGGGGTTTTTGAAGAAGGTATTATGGCTATTGGGTCTTTAGCAGGGAATTTGTGTGGGAATTTTGTTGGTTATTTGCCTATTGTTGGCCCGTTTATATCTTTTACTTTAGAAAAACAAGACTCTGAAGCTTTGTGTAAAGCTGTTACTATGCTTATTGGAGATATAGCTAGAGGACTTGGGGATATTGCTAAAGGTTATGTTGGGGATTTTATGCAACCATTGATGGCGAATTTACGTAGTGATAAAACTTATGCACAAGTTAAAGTTCAGAGTATTTGTAGTTTGTCTGATGTTATTGCTAGTTGTAAAGAAAGTACGATGCCTTTTTTGAATGATTTGTTAAGTTTGATACAAGATGCTGCTACTGCTAGTGCTGCTTTGATTAAAGAAGATGAGGATCCTGATTTGTTTGAGTATTTTAAGGATTTAAGGGAAGCAATTATTGAGTTTTATGAGAATCTTATACAAGGACTTAGTAGTTGTAGTGATGATGTGGTAAGATTTGCTCCTACTATTATGAATTATTGTATGCTAATATCACAAGATAAGTATCACCCTGGGTTTATTGTACATAGGTGCATACTTGGAATTATTGGTGATTTATGCAATTATTATGGAGTGAGAGTAAGGGAGTTTCTTAAAGTTCAAGTGGTTATGATGTATGTGCAGAAGTTTAGGTCGTCAAATAACCTTAGGCTTAGAGACTTGGCTAGTTGGGCTAATAATGGGCTCAATAAAATCTAATAGATAATATGGTGGAGATTAGGTTTTTGGATATTGAGATTTAGAAGTGAAACGGAAATTTTATATTTGTAAAATTTTAGAGAAATGAGATTTAGAAGTGAAACGGAAATTTTATATTTGTAAAATTTTAGAGAAACTATTTTTATTATGGGTCTAGTTTTTTTATTGTAGGCTCATGTATATATACTCCAAAGACTAACTATATTCAGAAGACAGCATGGCCGAGTGGTTAAGGCGATAGACTAGAAATCTATTGGGATTTCCCGCGCAGGTTCGAATCCTGCTGCTGTCGTTTTTATCTCCCATGACAAACTTTTTTCTAAAAAACTTCTAACACCCTCCTTTTCTTCCTTAACCCTTTCTCTAAAGTAAATCCACTCAGAAAATTTAAAAATGTCCTTGTAAAATATCCACAAATCCTCATACATTCAGTTAAAAATATTAGTAAACCTAAAGTCTTGACCCTACCAACCCAGCTACTTTATCTGGGAGTTGGCTTTTTATCGTAGATTTCTCAGCCATAAATGCCAAAACTATTGCAGCAAGCTAAATATTTTTTACCTTGACGATGAAATTTATGATACTCATGGCAAAGACAAAATGATGAACTCCAGCTTCCCAACCTCCTGATTCGCTTTCATCACCCCAAGCTGATCCCCAATAGCAGAGCCATATGAAGTCAACGACAAAAGTTATAATCATTAAGATGATAAGTCGAACTTTCTGAGTTGGATCACCTTCTTTCCATATCATCCAGGCAAAAACGAAGAGCGGTAGGTTAAAATCAGGCCGGGCCAAACAGCAGAGTATTGAGATCCCAGCACAGACTAAAAACACCTTGGGTACATGGTTTTCAAATTCCATTATTATAAGAATAATGGCTGAGGTTTGGATTAGATATTATAGGAGATTGATTTTATATGAGGATGTTAGATAATTTGAAGTGTTTGTGATAGATGGATAGAGAATTGATGTTAAGTATAGAGAAATAGAATTAGAAATAAATTTTGAGTATAGGATATGAGTTTTTTATATGGATTTTGGAAGTTTTAGACATAAGGATTTTGGGGTTTGATAGATGGATGCTTTTAGAGTAAAAGTAGGAGTTAGGTTTTGATATGTGGCTATTTGGAAGATGGGTGTTAGGCTTTTTAATTAAGGAAAAGATAGATTTTGGTTTGGGTTTTGATGTGAGGATTTAGGGTTAGATTTGCAGTTGTTTTAAAGTTGACTGATAAAACTCTATAATCTAAAGAAATGTGCTAAGAATAAGATAAAAAATTGCTTTTTCATAAGAAAATGTTTACAATATTATATTGAATTATGCACCATATAGACTTAAACGAAAAGGCAAACATCTATCTAAAACACATAAAAAAATCCAAACGTAGGATTTCAGACCTTCACCTCAACCTCCAATCATCAAAGTCCCGTCGTCTTCAAGACTACAAATTCCATGATAAAAATCAAGAACTTGATCTATCCTTCCTTAAAAACTACACAAAATCTCCCCACAAAAGAATTACTTTAAAAAACCGAAATCTCTCAATAAAAACCCCATTATCTGAACACCCTAACTCAAAATCTAAAAACTTAAAAAGAGCTCTAAGCGAAAATCAAATAACAAAATCCGTGCAAACAGAAACTACTGATCTAACTTCAAACATAAACCCAAACATATGGTATGATTATCCTAATACCCCACATATTTTCATACCAATAGTCCAACACTCACATAAAATATCGCCAAAACTTCAATTCCAAGGACGAAACTCTTCAGTAACAATCAAAGCTTATTACAAAAATCAATCTAAAGTTCAATTTCCTATTAGAATACGGACAAATTCTTCAAATAGAATCTCAAGTATCCATAAAACTCCTTTTTCCATATACAAAACTAAATAATTATATCTAAATGGCTGAGGTTCCTGAGGATTCTAAAAAACGTAAAAGAGGTGAAGATATGTCTAAAGAACTAATTGAACATAATTCGAAATTAGCTTCGTATATTCATAAACTAGAATTCATGCTTATAGAGACTACAAAAAAGTATTATAAAAGCAAAGTGATGTTTAAAAATTATATTGGCAAATTAGTTGAAGGTTTAGATAAAGCTGGATATACAGTGCCTATGTTACCTTTAAAACGTATGGAATCTGAGGATAATATTGATCTTGATAATCTACTTAAGGAAATTGAACAGAATCGGAAGGTACAAGAAGAGATGGAATCTAAGAAAAAAAAAATGGGTAGGCCAAAGAAAGAGATTAAAACTGAAAATTAGGTTTAGGATAAGAAATTATAAGTTTAGATATGTTTATGATGTGAATTTATGTTTGTGATGGATTTTATGTGATGATGAGGATTTTATTGTTATGAAATGTGATTGTTTATTGAGAAATTGTAGTAAAAAAATTAGTTTTATAAGATAAGGAGGAGGAATTTTATAATACGTTTTATAGGGGATAATATTGATAGGAAAATAGGATTTAGTATTTGTTTACAAATTTGAAAGATGATATTCGGATGATGAGGTTTTATTATAAAAATTTTTTTTGTTTAAAATCAAATGGAAGTTTATAAAATAGACTCGATATTAAATATAACATAAAGCATATCTACTTATCTTAATCAAAACACTTACAGGCACTAAAAATTCCTTAAAAAATAATACAAATTCATCTTTGCTAGCACAAAACTTACATGAAAATTGATTAAATTTAATATTTCACAAGAAAATTCATAATAATCAACAAACCTTAAGCTTTTTATGCAAACTTATACTACCACCACAACAGAAAACATCACAAAAACCTTATTTTACAAAAAATCATCACGTTTAATATGATTTGTATGCCAAAAAATCTGCAAAATTCTATTTTCCAATATAAGTTTTAAATACTTATATTAACTTCAAAATAACTGTTTTTAAATATCCTTAGAATACTTTCAATCATATAAAATAAAAACTGTATATTGCTAAAAAATTATATTATCTCATAAAGAATATTTAGCAATTACTTTGAAGATGGAAATTATAATAATAATGGAAAGTCTAGAGAGTATCAAGCTTGGGAAATGGAACAGAAGTTTTTTTGTTGTTAACTCTAAGAAGTTGTTTGTTTATAATGATTTATTGCTGAAAAGCCATTTGAAGAAATTGAAAAAAGTGAGAAACATAATCAAACCAAAACCAAAAGTAATATCTTACTTGCTTTCCACATCAGATTCAAGTCCTCAAAACCTGTCAAATTTCGGCACATCATCTTTTAAATCCCCTACACGTAATGATTACTACCTATTTGTAAATTTTATACAGAAAAGTAAACCAAATCATACAAACTGCACATTTTATGATAAATCATATAAAATAATCGACAAAAATATTCCTAATGTTAAGTTTATAAAGCCAAAAAGAAGAATAATTAAAGAAGATCCTAATAAATATTGGAGTTATTATAAGAATGAACCTGAAAAAAACTATTCTTCGCTTATCTCGAATAATGCAATAAGATTTCATAAACAGATTAGTAGAAGAGAAATTTTTTGGAGCCTATAAAAGCATTTAGTTATTATAAAGAAATTTAATTGTAAGGATAAAAGGGTATTTTTGTATAGATGGAAATTGTTTTATAAATTAGGTATAGTTTTTTATTATATAGAAATTGTTAGAAGTTATGGGTTTAGTGGATGTTAAGGTTTTGTGGTATGTTTATTGAGGAAAATAGATATTGATATGTGATTTTGTGATAAAATACATATTATTATGAGTTGGTAGAAGTAATAAAGTTAGACCTGCATTGTAATTTGCTATAGTTTATATATTAAATACAAGTACTTTTAGTATAATATACGTTATTTTAGCAAAAATTATATTTTTTTTCACATATGTTTTATAATTATCCAGAAGTCTATTTTCTCAATCCTAACTTCAAACTACCTATATTATACTCTTACTAAACAACACCCACTTAATACCCAATTCCGAAATAAAATTCCTCCTAACACCCAAAATCAATAAAATTATCACTTCCTCTAAATCCAACTTACCAAAAAAATATTTTTTATCTATTCTTTTATAATAATCTTATCTTCCACTCTTATTAATTTTTTTAGTAACACAATCATCCTAATTATAATCCTCAAATCATATATTATCACATTATCTATTTGTAGCATATTAAAAGTTTCTTTCTTCAATAGGTTATTATATTTACTTTTCTATATAACCCTTTAAATAGGTTTTTAATTTTCTCATTAAATATCTTTAATGAGCATTCAAACTTAAATAAACCACCAAAGTATTGAAAAATAAACTCTAAACTTTCTATAAAATTTCTTCTTTTTAAAAAAACTGGAATACTTCAGTTTGTATATAAAAATTAGTTTTGGAGAAATGGTAAGGAAATTTTAGGATTTTTTAATTAATATACTAATTAGTTTTGGAGAAATGGTAAGGAAATTTTAGGATTTTTTAATTAATATACTATTAAAATGTATAAATTTGTAGTAAAGATTTTGTATTGGGCTCTGAAGATAAGTGCTGTATGGTTTTATTAGAAATGTAAGCATCGCCAAGTTTACGATTTTATAAAATTTTAAATGTTTTAATGCAAGTTCAAATTCAGTTATCAAACAAAACAATCATCTTACTATATGATCATTAATGAAATTTACTATAGAAGTATATCCTCACAACAATATCTTCAGAGAAATTCCTCATATTATAATAAGAACTTTTATTTTTCCAGATAGTAAATTATCATAAAATACCTAAAACTAATAGTAAAAATCCAGTTTTTTATTCAAAAAACCCTTAAAACCCATTTTTCTAAATCAAAATATCAAGATCTCAACATTTACAATAAAAACTTCTCAAACTCTAATTCAATCTGCCATACTTATCCAGCAAGTAAAATCCTCATCAAAATGAGCTTAATAATCTGCGACAAGGAAATCATCCATACCTTTTTTCACTCGCAAACCACCAGCCTCAAACTTTTGCAAAAGGAACCGAAAACTTGAACTTTTCAAAACAAGCTTCATGATGAACTGGGCAGAAAAATGCTTATAAAATCTAAGACAAATCGATATATCTCAAGGGGTGAAATATTCAAAAAAGTTCCACGAAACAGTAAATTTTAGCAGAGGCGAGGTTGAAAATCTAGAAAATCTCGATATCTTCCTTATATAAAAAGGAATTTAAGGGGAAATATTGGGCTTAGTACCACAGAAGATTTCCAAAAACTTGTAAACAACCACAAAAAACTAGAAAAATACAAACTTAACCAAGAAGCCCATAAATTTATCGAAAACTCGCTAAGTAAAACCAAATCTTTACCATGTCTTAGAGTTCTTCATATTTTAAAGTATTAACAAAGTCGATTTTTCTGCACTTTCACACATGTTTGATACTTGATGATAATATTTTATCCTTTATAAAATCTACGAAAACTATGTTTTTGCAAATAATGGGATATCGTAATTATAGCTTATTTTTATATATAAAAAATGGGCTGTTCAAGCTCAAAAACTAATGCTTCAATGCCTGTGATTGAGAAAAAAATGACCATAACAGAAAAGTTTTCTATGAACCCACATGATGAAGATGGAGAAGCGGAAGTGTTACATGAAGGGAAAAAAATCAATGACAAGCTTGATTCACATGAGTTGAGTGTAGCTTCGAAACTTAATAAAAATGAGTCTAAGTCAACTTTTGTAGAAGCCCCTTTGTCACAAACTGTGCCTGTTGTAAATGTGAATTCTAGTTTGGTTGAAAGGCAAATGGGTGTTAATATTACAGTATATGGAGAAAAGCCTAATTTCCCAATACATGAACATAAGTTTGAATTTGATTTTGTTGACGAAGAGAGACTGGGAAGAGAAAAGCAGGATAAAAGTCATCAGGATGTTGAAGATGTGCTTAAAGAATTAGACAATATTTAGATAGTGATTAATTAGTAATGGCAAGATTTAGAAATAGATGTGTGTGGATGATTATGTTTGTTTTGTTTTAAGATAATTTTATTACTTTTTACGTTAAGTATATAATAATTTTTAAGTTTATATTTGATTATAGAAAAAATGCTGGACTGATATTTGGGTTAAAATTTGTGTTTTTTTAGGAAAATCAAAAACTTAGCTTGAGTTTTAATAGTAAAATGATTCTTAGATTGAGTTTATTATTTTAAGATTAATATAATTACCCTAAAAGAAATCTAATAAAGTTGAATAATATATAAATATATGAAATAAAGGAACTATATCACAAAATAAAAAAAAATCAAATTTCGGAAAGATAGCGAAAAAGTTTTAACCATATTTAATCACACTTCATCAAAAAAAAATAATAACTTCTTATCCTAACATTCTCTAAAATCCTCACAATTTCTACCTTAATTCACAACACCTAATCCACATATCCCCATTACTCAAAACCTATAATCCTTTAATTCCAACCCTTTTCTAAAACTATAAAATACCCATTTTCCTTATCATCGGTTTCAATAATCCTAATTATCTCATCAAATCCATTCTTAAATCCCTAAACAAACTTATCCCTTCTAACAAAATCCCTAATCTTCATATCTTCAATAATATTTATATCAAAAAACTAATCTATTATCATATTCTGTTCATATCAAAGATTAATTTTCCCTAACTCATGCCATTTATATTAATGCGAAATTTAACTTATCAAGAATCGCGAGCCCTGAAAGGGCTAGTAAGCGAAAAAACCTCCCCTCATATAAAAAGCAGAAAGTTTGAAGTCTTAAATAAATACAATTCTCAGTTCCATCGTCGGAATTCAGTGAAAAACGATATAATTCCTAATAATCGGCAAAGCCAAATCACGTCAGTGAGCCATAAAGATTTGCCGAGGACGCTTCAAGCGTATTATTCAGTTTATCAACATATAGAAAATAATAACCAAGGTTCAGATGAAGAGAATATGACTACATCAGGAAAAAAAAAAGATTTAAATAATATAGAAGAACCGAGTTACAATGAAAAAAATAAGCTTAAAGGGAAGAATTCAGGGCCAAGTACTCAGTTTATTAACTAAAAGGTTTATTATTAACTTATTTTTGTAGAAATTTTGATGGTTTTTTATGAGAAAATATACTTGAGGATATTGATTGATAATCTTTTGGATGTATGGAAAATGTAAATTTTTAGTTTTTTTTTGGGTTGAGGATTTGAAGGGAGATAATGATAATTTTGTGGGTAATTGTTAGGATTTTTTATGAGATTTTTGGATTGGGGTTATTATTTTTATGTGAAAGATGTGTGGAAATTGTGATTATATTGACTAAGGGATGTGGGGTTTTGGTTTTTGTAAGGATTGATGATGTTTTGAGGGTTTAGGGGTTTGAAGGTTTAATTTTGTTAGGAGAATTGACATTATGGTTTAGGATTTTAGGTACAGAAAACAGGTAGTGGAATTTGAATAGGATAGGCTTATAGGAAATTAGATGTGGGTATTTAGGAAATGAGGTTTATCAAAAAGTCTAATACTATTGTTATTAGCATTAAACAAATTAAGTTATGTTTTATATTGAAAATGTATAAAACATTTGATTATTTACTAGTCTTTTTAATGATGATAGAATTATCTCTATTCAAAAGCAGAATACTCAGTTTTTATTGAGCCTATTGTATAAAAATCCTCATATCACAAACTATTTCCTTCTTTTTATTAACCACAAAGAATATTAATAAATTTTATTAACTCTTTGAAAAGATTTTTTCGGTTTCAAAGGCAAAGCTGTTTGTATCCTTGGTATCTGAGTAGTTTCTGTATCCCAAGATTTTGGTACAGCTCTAGCTTTTCTTCGATCTTTATAAGCAACATAAGAATCTCCAGCTTCATCACTCTCAGGTACAGGTGTTGAAAATTTAATTTTCCCTATAACACTTCCTGATTCGCTACAGTTTCTCCTTTCACTTTCTTGTGCTTTTTTCCACCATTCACTACTACCTTGTCCTATAAAAGGAGAGTTTTTTCTTATAACTGAATTACGTGAATTAGTGTTTATTTCATTTATAGGATTTATTGCTGTTTTTATATCTTTAGCTTCAATAAATTCTGCGTTGTGGATTTTTTGATTGATAAAATTGTCGACAAGTTTTGAAAGATGGTTAAAAGATTGAATTCTTGAGTTCTCTTCTGATCTTAAACGTGCTTCTATAGTAAAAAGTCTAGCTTCTCCTGGGGTCATACCTTCTAATTGGCATAAACTTATAGGTAACCAAGCAAGTTTATCTTTAAGTTCTTGTATAGCTTGTTCTGAAGCATTTTTATTTTTTTCACGTTGGATTTCAAGGATTTTAACTTGATCTTGGATGATTTCAAGTGTTTTTGTTTTTTCTTGTTTAATCATATCAGTTAGTTCTTGTTTAGCTAAGAATATTTTTTCGTATATATCATCAAGAGGGATTTCTATTGGGGCCTGCGCTGGCGCAGGCAAATTTTGAAGAGGCGATGATGGGTAATTAAAATTACCTAAAGGAGAAGCTAAAGATGTAAAAGTTTGTATAACTGGAGAATATATTGATTGAGGGGTTTTTGGTTGAGATAAATCTATCAAACTTTGTTGCATGTTTTTAATATTATCCTCACAAGACTGCAGACCATTCTCAAAACGTTTAATATTCAGACTATGAGATTGTTTAAAAGCTATAAAAGACATTATCGACTCTTTTGTCTGCTGCTCAAACTGCTTTTTTACATACTCCATATACTCAAACCTTTCATATATTTTCTCTATTTCCCTATAAATAACAATATTCTTTTCATTCTGATTTTTTTGTATCTCTTTTGTATTATTATTCAGCATATTTTCACAGATTTTAACACTATCTACAACTTTTTCATCTAAATTTCTAACTTTTTCATTAACTAAATTAAATTTCCCTTCATACTCACTAAATATATTTTACCTGTTTAAAGATATAACTTTTTGTGTCAAACTTTGTATTTCTGGCTTTAAAACCTTATCTTTTATATCTTGTTTTACTACATCTTTAAGTTTTTCAGCTGTTGTAGTAATTATAGTTTGTATTTGTATCATTGTAGGTATTGAGTCTATTTTGTTCATTAAAGTATCAATTTCTTGTTTAATTTCATTAATATTACTTTCTGATATACGTTTTTCTTTGTAGCGTTCTTCTGATATTTTTTTTTGAAATTGTTCGAATGATTCTTTTATTCGGAACTCGGTATGTTTGATTGAATTTTTCATTAGTTCGTCACTTTCTCGTGTTTTTTCCATGTTTTCAGTTAAAGTTTTTTGTGTGTTTAGGATGCGGAGATTGTTTCGAACTTCGAAATCTTTGAAAGTTTTATTTAGGGATTCGATATAAGAGGATTGTTGTTTGATACAGTTTTTTAAAGAGACTATGCCATTTACTATAGGTTGGGGAATATTGTGCCATTCAAGTGGATCTAGTAATTCTAACTCATCAAGTGGTTCTTTAAAATTTTCCATACTCTTATTTATTAGTAAGCGGACATTATAATTTGTATGATATTTTTCATGTATTTAAATAAATCTGATATTTATGAGTTTTAAAGGATGATTGTTTTATTATTATTCAGAATCTATTAAAAATATATAATAACACTATAGTTATATACACAAAAGTTCCCTACTATTTTTATAACTATAATAATATTTTTATAACATCAGCAAAACCATATAATTTCATACCTATTTTTATCTATGATTTTTGTTAATTAAATCACACAATATCTATTGCAATCATTATATTATATCATGAAACATACATAGTAATTTATACAATAAATTATCTTTTAAATTTATTATAAACCAATTATATGAAATGTTTTTATGATTACTAAATTTTTATTATAAACTGAAATGCAAGATAAAACCAAACTAATCAAAACCTTATATAGAAGTAAAGTTTAAAAGTTTTAAGTAGGTGATAGTTAAGGTAGCATGGTTTTAAACCTTGTCCGATCGAGGTTTGTTTGTCCTACGATCTCTTTCTTTAGGCAGATTCGGTATTTTAAACCATTCGTTGTCGCTGGTTATGTATATTGAAGTAATTATATATTTAAATAAATCAAATAATAACATTAACATCTTAAAATATAATTAAAACAATTATTTCCTATTAAAAATAAAAAATTACCAGGACATTTTCTTGAATTTCAATATCCAAACCTGATTATTCTCTAATAATTACTCCATTTAAATTATAAATTTATCATGAAAAGTCAAACTTTATCAAGATCGCACAGCAACATCACCGGTGCAGATGATTCATGGTGTCTTGCAGGTTATCAACCTCCAAAAACATGTCTTTTTCTAACCAGATATGTAGGGAATCCAACTGAAGCAAGGAAAACCTTCACAGACGAATTTGCAAAAAAGTACATCCAAAACGACCCAGGGAAAAATTCAGACCCTGAAAAAGATTTTAAAAGAAACTGGCTTAACAGTTCAGGTAATTTTAGCAAATTAGAAAGAGAAACCCACACAGCTAAAATTATGCGTAAAAGCGCCTCAACTCCAGGGCCAGGATTTTATTTCCAAGACGACAAATCACGTAAACGTAAACTTGATATCAAACTAGGTAAGTTCAGGTATTTTTCATATAGTAAATGCGAAAGAGGTAGTTTTCTTGACAATATTCAAGCTATGAGTCAAGATGTCCCTGCTGCTTGGAAATATGCTCCATTTGACTCTAAGAAAAAAAAATTCACAAACCCGATTTATCATAAACCTTACCATATAACTGTTGTAAAAAAAAACAATCCAGGTCCAGGGTTAAACCATGAAGGTGTTGAAAAAGCTTTAAAAAAACAGGTTTTCCGATCAAGTCATGTGTTTGTTATACCCAAAGAAAAAAGGATTAATTTTACTCAGGTGTTGTCTAAACGAAAAGAAGGGATTCCAGGAGTTTCAACTTATGAAGGAGCTTCTTTATATGATACAATATCAAAAAGAGCAGAGAAAAATACATTTAGTAAAGAGTTACAAGAGATTAAAAAGAAGAATTACAATTTTGTGAGGGTTTCTGAAGCTGAGAGCAAGGCGAAATCGTGGATTCCTGGTCCAGGAGCTTATAACCTGATACCGAAAAGAAAAGATTTTAATAAATAATTGTTGATAAAATGGGGAAATGGGAAGAAGGTTTATGTAGCTGCTGTACTTCAGGGGGTTTTTGTTTAGTTGTAGCTTTGTTTCCAATATGCTATCCGATCTTGCAAGGCTGGGTTGTATCTAAAGCAGTCCATCAGTCATTTATTAGCGCATGCATATGTCCTTTATTATGTTGTTGTGTCGGTGCAGCTGTGAATAGAGGTAAAATCAGAGACAGGTATTTAATTCAAGGAAGCTTTTGTGAAGACTGTCTAATACACTGTTTTTGTGCACCTTGCGCATTATGTCAAGAATACTCTGAAGTGCGTAACAAAGAAAGGCTATAGCCTAATCTAACTCTTAAAATAATAGAATTAATCATTTGTATGGGGGAAAAATACAGATTTCATATAAAAACATCTGTATAAGTGATTTTGAATTTATTATTTTGAGATTTATAATAAGATGATCATAAAAGATGATTATCTTGGCTGATTATTATAGTCGAAGTGCCTAGTTTGAATAATTTTATATTCGAATAAAAACAGAACTAGCAAGGCAATTGATTTGAATAATATGGTTAATATGATTAAGTTAATATAAAAAAAAAGTATATTAAATCGATAATTGCTTAGGACATACAAATTTAGCTTGGATGTTACAAATAGTAATATAAAATTCTAACATAGTCTTATGGGTATAAATAAAGCAATATATAACAAATTATTATACAAAATTTTTGGTCATCTTCAAGGAATTTCATATCTTTTAAAGACATAAATGATTTTGCTTTTTAGTAAAAAAAATATTAGAAACAGAAATCAATAAAAATGCCAATAATTGAAAAGAAAACCAGAAAGCTTAAAACTCTCTTTCTTGATATAAAAAATATTTTTCGCATATTTTAATACAAATTTAAAGGTTTTCATATAAAAACTAAAGATTTTAAGACTTGTATTAGTAGATAAGCGTAACAAGACACCCTGAAAGTAAGGCAAAAACAGAAAAAATCCCAACTAAAGCTCCAGAGAGCCCTCCAACCGCATCTTTTAAGCATTCTCCAATAATATTAATACTTGTTGTTGTTGTTTTTATAGACCTACCAATATCTGATGATGCAAAATAGTTATAAAAATACATCGAGCATTGTTTCCAACACAAATTTGTTATAAAAGCTGAACTTTCTAGCATAAACCCCGATATAATAACCCCTAAAAGCATACCAAAAAGCGCTTTATTACCCAAAAAAAACATAACCACAAGCCAAATTCCTAAACAAACATAAAAAAACCCTCTCATCGCTTTATTAGCTTTTTTAGAAGAAATATCATGACAAATTGTATAATCCGCTACAAAATTCGAGTTTTTAACCCATTCTTGGCATTGGACTTGGACCTCAAGACTAAGGTTTTGACTGATTTGGCCAACTTTTAAAAGCAGCAATGCTGAAAAAAAATAGGGAATTGTCGCACCAATTAAAATAGCAACGAATTCTAATGGTGAAAGGATATTAAAAGTTGTCAGGTTTATTGATTTTGCAAAGAAATAAAGTGAAGTTACTCCTATAAACCCTGTACTTAAGAGTGTTATTCCTTTGGGTAATGAGAGGTTCTTATCTGTTATATCGTTTATTTCATAAATCCTACATGTAGATTCAGATTTTATGTTAAGAGATTCTATTAATAAAGATGTGCAAGTACTGTTGGAGGAAAGGATTTGGAGGATTAGACTTGAAGGGAGGTTTAGGGTGTTACCTAAGCAAGCTAGATAAATACCAAAGAATCCACCTATATAATATGTTGAAGTTACTGCTATTACTAGAATAGTTGTTGAATATAAGCAACCTTGAAATCCAAATGAAAGCCCTAATATAATCCCAGTCCCTTCACCAGTATTACAACTTTCAATAGCATCTTTCGAGCTTTGACAATCCTGTGAAGTGATTTTTTCTAATAAAAAACTCAAAAGCATTCCTGATATCTGCCCTACAACAAGGCAATAAAAAATCAAAGTTGAATCTAATGAGTAAATATTATATCCAAATATAAATTCACAAGGTATAATAAAAGTATATTGTATTGTCATATAAGCAAATACTATTGAGCATAATCCTGATATAATATAAAACATTTTGAGTAAAGAATTGATAGTTTTAGGACTATTAACTGAAATTATTGTGAAAAAGAATATCGATAAAAATATATTCAGGACTAAAGATCCACTATGAAGGACTAAAGGGAAATAAACTGAGCTAGCTTTAGCACTACATTGAGGTGATGATGAAAGAATAACAACTCCTATTATGATTGGAATAGACAAATTAAAAAAACCTTGAACTAATGAGTAGCCTATACCAGAAATAAGATTCCCTTGCAAATTCGAAAGTATTGCTGCATTTTCTTGACCTCCAATATTGTATTTATTTGATCCAATTATCTCCATAGCATATTGATTAGGTTTAGAATAACAAGTAGAACTGATTTCACTATAAATACAAACAAAAGCACAAGAAAGCATAAAACTAGACATGTACCAAGATTGCATTAAATAATCTTCTCTTTCATATGTTTCTTTTAAATAATAATGATTATAAAGCCAAATCATAACTGTGATTTGTAATATACAAAATGAGCATGTGGAAAATACGCATGTAGAAGCACTTTTGGCTAGAATTTTAAAAGTTTTGCTGATGTTTTTATCTTTGTCTATCACATTATAAGCTGCTTTAGGTAAAGCTGTAATCGCAAACTTACAGTTTTCATACTCTCCAACACAAATCGCAAAAAACCCAATCCAAAGAGCAGGCCAAGACCAAACTTTCCAGTTTTTATCAATAAAATACCCAAAAGCCCCAGTCATAGGTATAAAGTACATACACATTTTCATGTATTTTACCAAAAGAAACCAAGTGACATTTTTCATTATACTTTCAGACTTTTTTTCTAAAGACTTCGATATGTCAGCTTCTGTATTTTCTGTTTTTTTAAGCCATTTGTCTGAAGATATATCTAAACTCTTAGATTTCTTTCTAGAATTTGACATATGTTCTAGGCTTACTGAGGATTTTGTATGGGATTTCTGATCATCTGAAATTAGAATGCGTTTGATGTGAATGTAGGTTAGTAGATGATAAGAAAAACCAAATAGCACAGATAGGAAGATTAGTAGAAAAGTCCATGAGCTGTTGTCCATATTTTATAATATTGGAAGATTTCTAATAGGTAAGAAGTTTAAATGTAAAATAAGGAAAATATTATGGTTTTGTATAGAGATGTGAAGAATTGGTTGAAAAATTATGAAGATTTTAGATAATTTTTGATAAAAATTTTTGAAGCTGGAGGAGATAGGGTTGAATATATAAAATAATTCTATCATGTTTAGGCTATGATATAAATTATTTATGTAGATATAAACTTTTAAGATGGACCAGTGCGATGCACTGGTATTAATATTTAAACTAAAGGATAATTTAAACACTAATCTTCTATGTTTTCTTGCTTTTTGCATTTGCATCTAGAAAATGAGTTGCTAATCCAAATTTTCCATGGCTTATACGATTGGTCTGTCTTAAGAGCCTCATACAAGCAGTTTTGCCGTAGTTCCGAAATACGATATGAGTCCATTAATATCCCAAGAAAAGCTGAAAACAAGAAAAACATTATAACAAAGAAGTACACAAGTAAAAACGCTATAGTCCAAGCTTCAGAAATAATCAGAAAATCATCAATTTTCCTATACCCAATTGCAAATAGCATATTACTTATAGCAACAAGTTTCGGCTGCCTATAATAAAAATCAAAAGGCCCAAACATATGAGCCGTAAGCACACATAATCCAACAATAATCGGTATAATAATCATAATATAATAAATGATATTCTTAGCAGCTAAGTCCAAAGTATACAAATACAAATTCATCGTAGTCGAAAACCTAAAAATCAATATAATCCTAAAAAAGACAATCAGCAAAACCCAAGCATTAATCAAAATACACGTCGAATAATAATAATGTAAATCCCCTAAATCATAATAACTTTCTTGCAATATATCCCCAGGCGGGGTATTGACCTTGAAAGAAAAAGCAAAAGTTGCAATAATCATTACAGTCACAAACAAATTAGCTATGTTTTTAACAGAAAACCAATTCGACAAATGTCTTTTCTCATCATCATCCTTAAAAAGCCCTGCTGATATATACAAATAAACAAAATAAAAAGCAAAAAATATCCTAACAATTTCAAGTGCAAGCATAACCGTATCAAGAGTCTCATTTTTATCATAAAAATCTGTTATAATAACCCTTGATTCTAAACGACTAGGATAGCACTGACCCATAACATTATTTTCTACCATAACAAAAATTGAAACAAATTGTTTGCTATTAGGTAAATATAAATTACAAGTTATAAATATAGCTCGAGTACTAGGATTAAGCCAACTAGTATTTTGAATTTGTTGATAAGTATTTTGGAATTCTTCAACATTTATATTATTAGGAAAATCGATATAATAACCAGAATTATCATATGAACCCATTTCCCCTATTATAATTTTTGGACCTTCAAGATTACTGTGATAGTTTTCCCAGGTATTGTTTTTGTTTTTCCCTGAAGTTTCTTTGGTTGCTGAGTTGTAGTCGTATTCATAACAAATTAGATTAGTTATATTCCCTATAAAGCATGGTTTTTCTTTAGTTTTCACTTGGCGGATACGTAAACTTCCACTGATATAATACTTGTTTGCTATAGAAGATGCTAAGATATCACGGTTAAAAAACACTGGACCTAAAGTGTATTGGATAAATTCATTTGTATCGTTTAGGTTTTTTATATTGAAAAAACTCATTGAAGTCTTACTACCTTTAACTATCCCTGCATTTAAACCTGCCTGCACCCAGAAATCTTCAGGGACTGTTCTTCTTAAGAGAAGTTGGATCATTGTTATGAAAAGAATTATAAAAAGTATCACTGCTGTGATAAAACCCCCTTGTTTACCTTTTGTTCTTTCTTTTTCTTTAGGGTCATTTTTTAGATTGATCATCTTTTTTTCATAAGATTCTAAGCCTTTGTAAACACCTTTCATTTTGTCAATTGCTTTTTTGTGCATAGACTTACGGTAACCCATAGACTTAGACTCAGCTTTTTTCCTTTCGGTGTTGATTTTAAACTGCCCTGAAATGGAAGAGTCGATAAAACAGTCTTTAACATCAGTAAAAGATTTTTTAGCAAAACGGTTCAGTTTGAAAAGCCAAAACTCAGGTGGCATACGAAGATCAAGGATTTTTTCATGAACATTTTCATCAACATATAAATCTAATAAAGCATAATTACTTGCCCTTAGTCCCATATTAGCCATATCATCTATTTTCTATATATAATTTACCCAAAACTCACAAGCTGTCTCTTTAAGTTGTCTAAATGTTATTCCAAGATTCAACTTGAAAAATGCTTCTTGTGGATCAGCTTTATCAAAAGCATCTAAATCCCCATCACATACTTCTGGAACATATCTTACTAATACCACTGGGATTACTACTGATAAATCTTTTTCTCCTTCACCTTGTATAGACTTTCTTTCTTCATCACCTTTTATAAGATCGGTAAGACGGTCTTTTATCCAGTCATCAAGTTCTTTTTCACGTCTTTCGACGTCGTGAACATCATCTTTGTGGTGTCTGTGTTGTTTATTTGCCACATTATCTTTGATGATTCGTTTGTCAGTGAGTTCTTTTTCTTTAACTTTTAATTGGTCAGCAAGACGAGTTTTATGCTCGCGGAGGATTTCATTTTCTTCTTCGATTTTTTCACAGTTGCGTTTAAGTTCTTCGAGCTCTTGGGTTTGGATTTTGATCTTGGCGACTAGTTCTTGATTTTCAGCCATTTTATGTCAGAAAGAGTATATGAGTGCTTTTTTTTTGGGATGATTAGAAGAAAGAGTTTTGGAGGAATGATTGGATAATTTTTTGTGAAGTTTAGGCTTTGGATGAATTAATTGTGGTTTTTATATGAATATTTGTTGTGGAAAACTTGTGTTTTGTCTTGAGGTTTTATAAATATAATAAAAATTATGATTAAAAATTTTTTAGTTAAGTGTGATAATAGTTTTATATGTGATTGAGATTGTTGAATTTTAAGTGATATTTGATGATGGTCATGGTTGCAGTTAAAAATTTATAGGGTTTATTAAAATGCTATTATTTTAAAATTGTGCAGGTACTAATTATTTATTGTAAACAGTGTATGTTTTATAGTAATATTTTTAGTATATAGAAGAATTTGTAGTTTTAAAGGATAATTTATTTTTGAAGATTTAGATTGGTCTATTTTTAAATTTGCAATACCTGACTAATTTCTTATACTTCAAATTTAATCTGTATATTTAATGTGGTAATATTTATAAAATACCCTTTATTAATATAGATTTCTAAGTATATTTTGGTTATCTCTATACTTTGAAATCTAAATAATAACATAATATATGCTAAAAGCAATAGATTATTAATTTTAAATCTAAAAGTTTTATCAACTAAATCAATATACACAGTTAGCTAAAGATTTGCTTAAAAAAAAATAAAATCTCATAATTAACTTTACTTTAAATTGAAATGCAATTTTTTTTGAAGATAATTAGATTAGTTTAAGTTTATAATAAATATGCTTATCTGTTGTGTTTGTGGTAAAAAACCAACAAGGCAATGCGACAGCTGTGACGGTAAATTATTTTGTAAAGAATGCTCATATATTCATGCTGATGAACATTTAGAAAAAAAGTCCCCATGTATATTTGCAAATATTCACGTCAGATTGAATAATGAGAATATGAAAAGGTTGAGGCAGAGTGTTAGACAAAGAATTTGCGCTATAGAAAATCAGAAGAAAACTATAATGAATGAAGCGATGAAAGTTATAAATCAGGTTGAAAATATGATGAAATTAGCATTTCAGGAATTAGAGAGGTTGGAAGAAGAATACTGCAAAATTTATGTGAATAGCATGTTTGATGAGCATGAAATCGAGAAAATTGACGTTTTGACAAAAGAAAAACTAATTTTTGAGTTCCCGTATTTAACTGAAATTCAAGGAAATCTGACTAAGAATTGGCTAGTACCAAAAAACGAGGTAAAAATCTTTTATCCTCAAAAAATCGAATCTGAATATGGTTTATTTATTCAAGGTCATACTTCTATCATAAATAGTGTTGCAGTAACTAAAGATAGCAGGTTCGCAGTATCAGGATCTTCAGATAGCACAATAAGAGTATGGGATCTTTCTACTAAACAACAAGTATCAGTATTTAAAGGACACACTTTAAAAGTTAATAGCATTGCAATATCTAACAATAACCAATATGTGATTTCAGGATCAGATGACTCAACAATAATAATATGGAGCTTTGCTAATAAAATTAAAGAAGCAGTACTTCAAGGCCATGCATCTTCAGTCCTTTCTGTTGCAATAACATCTGATGATCTTATAGTAGTCTCAGGTTCAGCAGACAATACTATTATTGTGTGGAATGTTATTGAAAAAAGACAAGAAGCTATACTTACAGAGCATACACGTTGTGTTTGTAGCGTTACCATAACAAGCGATAACTCTTTTATAATATCAGGATCTATTGACAATACAATAATAATTTGGAATTTGCTTAGTAAAAAAGTAGAAACAGTATTCCAAGGTCATACTTATAATATAAAATGTATTGCAATAACAAGTAATAATCAATTTGCAGTATCAGGGTCAAAAAATATTAGTTTGATATATAATGCAGAAGTTATAGTATGGGACCTAATAAATAAAAGAAGAGAAATTATTTTTGATAATCTTGATTCATTTATAAACTGTATCGCAATAACTAAAAATGATAAATTTGCAGTTGCATCATTTGAAAATAAAATTTTAAGAGTATTTAATTTACTAACAAAAAAACAAGAAGTGATAATTCAAAATATTCCTTTCAATATATTAAGTATTGCGTTTATAAATGATAATCAATTTGTGTATGGATCACAAAATAAAACTTTAGGAATATTTGATATCCAAAAAAAAATATTCGAAGTATTTGAAGGTCATACAAATGAAATCAGAGGTATTGGGAAAACATTAAATAATCGAATTTTGGTATCTGTTTCTAATGATAAGACTGTGAGAATGTGGAATCTTATTTCAAAACAACAGGAAAATGTATTTTATGATCATACTAAAGAAGTAACTGTTATAGAAATTAGTAATGATAGTAGATTTGCAGTTTCAGGATCTAATGATAACTGTTTAATTGTGTGGAACCTCATTGAAAAAAGGCAAGAAGTAAAGTTTCAAGGCCATACTGATAAAATTTCTAGTGTTTCAATAAGTTTTGATAATCAAGTGATAATATCAAGTTCTTATGATAAAACATTGATGGTGTGGAATTTAAAAGATAAAAAATATGAAACAGTACTTAAAGGACATAGTGATGCTGTAAATAAAGTTGATATGGTAAACAGTAATCATTGCATTTCTATTTCCAATAATGAATGCATTTTCTGGAGTTTAAAAAAAAATATACCATTATTAAATTTTCAAATATATAAGATTGTTTCATTGAGCAAAGATGAAAAAATTTGCATATCAAGTCCAATAAACCACCCAGAAATTTTGCATGCTAGCAATCTGCATGACAAGAAATATATTGTAGAGTTTAAAGGTCATAAGAAAAATGTTAAAAGTGTTGCAATCACAAGTGACAATCAGTATTTAGTATCAGGGTCTAGCGATAAAACAATAAAAATATGGAATCTTATCGAAAAAAAGCAAGAACATACTATTGAAGTCCACACTTCTGGAGTTAATAGTGTTGTAGTTTCAAATGATAATAAATTAATAATATCAGGCTCTTTTGATAAAACTGTAAATGTGTGGAATCTTGAAAAACAACAAGGATTAGTGATTAAAAGTCAAAATTCAGCTATAAACTGTATTGTAATATCAAATAATGATCAATTTATCATATTAGGCTTATATGATGGTTCAGTTACAGTATGGGATTTAATAAGAAATGAACAGGTAATAAATTATAAAATTCATGCAGATACAGTGAATGGTGTTGCTATTAATAGTTGTAATCAGATTGTTGTGTCTGGGTCTAAAGATAAATCAATAAGGGTTTGTGATTTGATAAAGAAAAAAGTAGCTATGCTTTCAGGTCATGAAGCAGAAATAAACACTGTTGCAATAACTAGAGATGATAAATTTGTTGTGTCAGAATCAAATGATTTTACTGTTAGAATTTGGAATTTACAACATTTTACGATAGCAACAATTCTAAAGGTTTCAGATAATATTCCATTTAGAGGTGTGCTTACTAGTAAAATTCAAAATAAAGTTTATCTTTGTTCGGGAATTAGGATTTCAACTTTCAATATTGATGAAAATTTATTAGAGCACAAAAATTATATTGATAATAGAATTGAAGATCTCGGTTTAAGTTGCTATTTCGATGATTGCTTTCTACCACAAATCATATATAGTGAATAGTTAACTTAGTTATTAGTTTAATATTTCTTATTGGTTTTGAATAATTCAAAAACCCTAGTCCTGATTATTATATGTGAAAACTAAGCTTTTTAATTTGATAAAAACTTGAAATATTTAAAGATTATCTATAAAGGCTAGTCTGAAATCAATTATTAGTTTATAAAAGTATTACTAAAAGCCAAATATTTTATTTTTTTGATAATTTTGTTTTAGAGAGCAAAATTTATGTTAAAAAGTAGTAGTTTTGTATGGTAAAAAATAATCCAGGGTATTTTTAAGTTCTTTCAACTAAAAATTAAAATATTTATTAACAATATTTTTAAATGATTTGATTGATTCAAAAGTTTAATTCGCAGATTTTAGTTATGAATTATTTTTAGAAACCAATTATTAAATTTAGCACTAAGATTCATTATAGTAATAAGACTGAATACAATAAAATAATGCTAAAATTATAAGGAAATATTAGTTTATAAAGAAAACTATAATTTTATAATACATAATACCAACCTTAGATCTGGAATTAAAAATAAGTATCAAAATCGGGTAAAATTCAAAATATTTTAGATTAAACTTTGAACTTGAGTTTTTACATACTTTAAGATTTTTCCTATCCTAAATCATATTTCACTGTGTGTTAACTAAATTATTAAAGCCTTGTTTAGGGACTTTTAATGTCATCTTCAGGGAAAACCATTTTCATGCTTAATGCCGAAGTCACATCTTTTTGTTTAGAAATCCATTTTGAAAATAACCCAGATCCAAAAAGATATATTATTCCATATAAACCAAAAGTAAATGCAGTTGTTGTTCCAGTATTTTCAAATCCAATAAGAGATATAAGCCCGCCGCTGATTAAAGGTCCTGCAATTTCCCCAATATCAAGCGCCATATTAGACAGTCCAGATAATGCATCTACTAAAGC